>JAVJIF010023546.1:0-93467 GCA_038442645.1 Agave tequilana
AAAGATTTTCCATTATAACTAGTTGCGATATTCTTCATTTGGTAGAGCTTTTCAAACATACTTTAATTTTCAAACCTATTTTTGAAAACCCCTACCTTCTATGGGAGGTTGGATGGGAGACCATGCCATGTATATCCTTCTTGAATATCTTTTAAACTTGTGCATGAATGGGTGATTGATAATATGATATATACATTTGATATTATTGTTGTTTCAATTGGTATCATTGAATTCTTTCAATTGGTATCAATTTTGACCTTTCTTGTATACTCATATATGTTTGTATGTATGTATGCTTTCAATTCCAAGAATATCAATTTAAATTGGTATCTATTTTCCATACATATATATATATTTGTGTTTATGCTAAGCTTGAGCTTCAATTTTGTTTCAATTGATTACTTTTAAATTGGTATCAAGCCTACGCATTGTTTTAGTTGGTATTTCATAAAGGGGAGAAAATTTAATTTTGTCTTTCAATTGGTATTTGTACTCCTATACTTTATGATTGAAAATTCAAATTTGGTATCATATGTTCAAAATGAAAAATATTTACAATTGGTATCAAAATTTTTGTTTAGACATTCAAATTTATTATGTTTAATTTCAATTGGTATCAAGATTTTCATGTGTTTTGCTTAAATTGGTATCAATATTTTTTGTGTGTTTCCTTTCAATTGGTATCAAGATGCTATTCTTTGACATATTTTCAATTGGTACCTTAATTGATTGTCACCCCTAATTGGTTTTATTTTTTTTATAGACAAAAAGGGGGAGAAAAATTTATTGATTTAGTTTTGCTTTTACCCTTTATTGATGATTGATTCTTTGTATTAAAAAGGGTGAGAAGATTTTGTTTTATTTTGATTGTTTACCCCTTTATTGATGATTGACAAAAAGGGGGAGAAAGATTTGAGTTTGATTGAGTTTTATATATGCATGTTTATGTTTTGCATATATTAAGTTTAATTATTAAGTTTAATTTAGTTTAATTTTAATTGGTATCTAGAGCATGTTTTGTTTTAAACATTTCATTGGTATCTAGAGCTATTTATTGTTTATGCATGATTATGCATTGTCATTCATTGCATATTTATTGTTTATTTGTTTTATGCATGAGTTAAGGGGAGCTTCTTTGAAGCTTAACTTTATCCATGCATATATAACTCATGAGTTTTGTCATCATCAAAAAGGGGGAGATTGTTGGCCCAAAGGCCTTCCACCTTAGTTTTGATGATGATTAACTCATGCAGTTATGTTTACTAATTATCTTGTGATTTTAGTTACAGATCATTGATCAAGATATTAGTTGGTGATTGCTTCAAAAAGAGGAGTTTGGAAGCCTTCACTTGGTGATTCAAGAGCCCGAGCATCAAGATCATACATAGCCTTGCTCGTTGGATCACGGTTTGGGATCAAGTCGACTTAAAGATGAAGATCGTCAAGAAGACTTAGGTATCCTAGTTTAGTGTTTAGTGTGTTTAGATCCATTTGTAAAGCTTAGTATAGTTGATATGCTCAAGTGCACAACACACACAAGTTTTATGCTTGGATATTGGTTTTTCGGTTTTTAGTTTAACCGATATATGTTTTCATGAATAGATTGATCAAAACAAGTTTAAATAGTTTATATATATAATAGATGTATTCTAGTTATACATGCATGCTTAAACTTCCTATACAAACTTATTTTGACTATCCTATTCATGTATAGAAAAATCCATGTTTGATAAAATACATGTTTTGGTTTTTGGTAAAAATGTTAAGACACAAAAATAGTTCAAATTGCTTGATAATTGAGTTGAAATTTTTATCACATGTTTATATATCAATGCAAATGATAAAACTATTTTTGGGTATTTTTACAAAGACTTAAAAGATTTTTAGAAATATTTTAACTTATGTTTTTCTGCCCAGAACAGTGGCTGACAGGCCAGGTCAGCCGACCGCACGGGTCGACCGCACCTAAGGCCGGTCGACCCTGCAGTCGACCGACGTGCACAAGCCTGTGCACGTTTGGCAGGCACAGGGACGGTCGGCCGGGCGGCTGACCGGATCTGAGAGCAGTGCTCTCTGTTTATTTGGGTCGACCGGGTTGGCCCAACGGTCACATTTCTGACCGTTGGCGGTCGGCCGGGCAGGCCGACCGGTAGCCTGTCAGGCTGCCAGATAAGCCTAACGGCTAGTTTTCTGATGGGCCTATATAAACCCCATTTCTTTAAGGTTTTGGCTAAGATTTTCAAGAGCAAAAATTCCTACTTTTATGAAGTATTTTTTACAAGTTTTCAAAAGAGTTTTAAGTGCCAAAGATCCATCTTATTTGTTTTAAGTATTTTGTTATTTTCAAAGAAAATAGGTTTTTGGGAAAATTGGTTTATTGTTCTTCATTTCAATATCTATTTGGTATTTTCTCAAGAGTTTTTCTTTGATCAAAACACTTGTTTTCCACACTTGAGCTTATCTTCTATCCTAATCTATTTAGGATCTTTGTTTTGTGGAAAAGAGAAAAAGGAAAGAGGTTTGTGGTTGAGACATACCACTTATTGTAAACCCTTGATTTCTTGAGTTGCTCCCTCTTTGGTAGAGGTTGAGGTTGTTGTATTGGGTTGGTGTTTGCTCCCTCTTTGGTAGAGGTGGAGATTGGTGTTTACTCCCTCTTTGTGAGGTGGAGTTGGTTGTTGGTTTGTACCCCTCAAGTGTGAGGTGGATTGTTTGTTGTTTGGCTAAGGGCCTACCCCTCTTGTGTGAGGTGGTGTTTGTATTGAGAGAGGAGTTTGGTACTCCTAATGTTGTAACAAATCCTCTTCGGTAGAGGTTCCCTCGTGGGAGATAGTGGATTGGAAATCCTTCACGGTGGTGAAGGCGGGGATGTAGAGCTAGGGGTTCGAACATCGAAACATATCTTGTTGTTAGCGTTTGATCCATTGTCTCTCTAACCCTCTCTCTCTATTTGTGTTGTGCATAGCATCATTCTTATTGTCATTCATATCGTTCATATTGCTTGTGTTGCCTTGCATATATTCATATTGCCTATTCATCTTATATGCTTGGTTGTTTGTGTGTGCCTCACTTATACTTAACCACAAGAGCTTCACATAGCACCTTAACCCATTCAAGGGGAATCAAGAGGAGTTAGTCCAGAGCCCTTCACGGGGAATTCTGCTACACTTGTGTGTTGTATTAAGTGTGTTGCAATATTGTTTTTAACTTTCGCATTTAGCGCATTTAGTTTCTAGATTAGCATTATCACCTATTCACCCCCCCTCTAGGTGATTTACAGTATACTCACATTTTCCCAAGCCTTAACTAAAAATCAATAGACGTTGGCCCTAGGGACATCTCGGACTCACTAAGAGATTAACCGAGGTTGGAAATTGTAAGAACTATACTCCTGCAAAATCGGTGTCTAAGGAAAGTGGATTGAGAGGTAAAGCCTCGAAAGCTCCGTGGTTTGGCATAATTAGGCCCGTGGCTCTGCCCGGATACCTCCCCCCGAGCTTTGCCCTTTCCTGGCCGATTAGCTTGTAGTCGAGTTCCTGCAACAACTTTCCCCGGAGAATCGACCAGTTAGGAGTCGTCTAGGTCCAGGTACCTTAGACTAAGACTTGTGGTGTGTTTTCTTTCTTTTGTTGTTTTTTTGTTCTTTTTCGATTGTTTGTTGTCTTCACATTGTTTGTGGTGTACTGCATGCAAGAGTGGGTGAGAGATCCGTCAACTTTCAGATTAACAAGAAATACTTCTCTACCCTTGCATCCAGAACCGGTGATGGCGTCACTTCAGGATAGATTTTACCCAATCAGAACTTCACTTCCATCTTGCATAAAACTTCCTGAAGCAAACGGAAATAACTTCGAGTTAAAGCCCCAATTCATTAACACTCTTCCCAAATTCCTTGGTTTAGAATCGGAGGACGCATACTTCTTTGTTAGAGAATTTGAAGAAGTCTGCCTCATGATGCGTATACCCCAGCTAGGAGACGATGCCGTTAGGTTACGTTTCATCCCTTTTTCCCCAAAGGACCTAGCTAAGAAATGGTTGTACAGCTTGGTAGCAGATTTAGTCACGACCTGGGATGATTTCGTCAAGGCCTTCTTGAAGAAATTCTACCCAATTCACAAAACTGCCCTCATTAGAAAGAACATCATGCAGTTTAAGCAAGACCCGAGCGAACCATTTTGGAGATACTTTGAGCGATTCAAAGATCTCCTAGCTCAGTGCCCTCATCATGGCGTGGAGAAATGACGTCAGTGCCAGATTCTTTACGATGGTCTAGATTATCAGACTAATACCCTGTTAGAAACGATGTGTCAGGGAGGGTTCTTGCAGAAGGATGAGAATCAGGGTTGAGATTTATTTGAGGATTTAGCGGAGAAAATCCTGCAATGGGAGCCAGCCTCGGAAAAACTTAGGAATTCACAATCTATAGCTTCAAGAGGAGGGCTCCTATCTCTAGAATCATCTATAGCTACTGAGGCTAAGATTGCTACCCTAATGAGGAGGATAGAGGCTCTGGAAACTAAAGAGCCTGCCAATGTCAATCAGATCAACCCACCACCAATTCACAATCCGGGTTGTTCGTACTGTCAGGCACCAAATCATGTCTTTGAAGAGTGCCCTGTTTTTCACACCCAACAAGTGCCACCAGAGCACTTGAACACGGCTTATTCACGGCCGCCACACAACCCTTACTCACAAACATACAATCCCAGCTGGAGAAATCACCTCAATTTCTCCTGGGCCCAAAACAATCCTCCCAGGCCTAATTTTTCCAACAATTTTCACCATCCTACTCCTCCACCAACCTTTTCCAGTCAAGCCCCAGCTTCCTCCTCCCAAGGCTCACCAATGGGAAAGAAAATCAGTAAATTGGAGGAGAGCATAGAGGCTTTCATTAAGTCCCAAACCGCTTTTATGCAAACCAGGGACAAACTCTGAACAATCATTCACAGGTGATATCAAGATTGGAAATGCAGATGAGCCAGTTAGCTAGCTCCCAAAGCGAAAGACCAAAAGGTACTTTGCCTAGTCAGCCGCTAGTTAACCCAAAAACCTCCAATCAAGCATATGAAATTCAGGATCCATCGATTAACCCGTGCAATGCTGTTCACACACTGCAATTTGGAAAGAAGGTAGACAACCAGATCTACCAACAGAAAAGTCCGGTCCATCCTGATCCCACTCCAGCCTCCACCTCTGCTAGTTCCTCCCAATCCACTCCACAAACATCTGACGAGGACAAAGCTGCTGAACAAGTTCATAAGCCTGTAGCACCCTTTCCCAATAGGCTTAGGAACAATAATAAAAATATGCACATGAAGAAAATGCTAGAGATGTTCAACCAGGTCAAATTGAATATGCCACTTCTTGACGCTATCCTACAAGTCCCAGCTTATGCCAAATTTCTTAAGGATATGTGTACAAAGAAGAGAAAGACCAATGTGCCCAAGAAAGTCTTCTTGGCCACTAATATAAGCGAAATTCTGTCTGGTCCCATTCCGGTGAAATACAAGGATCCCGGATGTCCCACCATTTCCTGTACAATAGGACATACCGAAATCAGTAGAGCGCTTCTTGACCTGGGAGCAAGTATCAACTTGCTACCTCTCTCAGTATACCAACAACTGGGGTTGGGCGAGCTAAGCCCAACTCGAGTCACCATTCAGCTAGCTGACCGATCTGTGAAGATCCCGAAGGAGAAAATCATAGACGTCCTCATCCGGGTCAGGGATTTCATTTACCCCGTTGACTTCATTGTGCTTGAGACCTAACCTGTGTCCAATCCTAGGTCTCAAACTCCCATCATCTTAGGGCGCCCATTCCTTGCTACAGCCAATGCCATAATCAACTGTAGGAACGGGTCCATACGATTGACTTTTGGAGACATGACGAAAGAAGTCAATGTCTTCAATCTTGGAAGACAACCTAGGGATGTCAATGATCAGACATTTGAGGTCAATTCTATTGAAAACCTGAGCAGTGAGCATGAGGAAAGCATGGAGACAGAACTGAGGCCGAGTTTGATCTAGAGGCTGAGGATTTTAATTTAGACTAGACGTAGATTCAGCAGTGGATTGGGCGTCAAGCCCAGGTGTACCTCATCATAGGATTGAAAGCCCAGAGATTGCCTCCAATGAAGCAACACCTTCCCTAGAGCTAAAAGCCCTGCCCGAACACCTCAAGTACGCCTACCTGGGCAGAAAGGACACCTTGCCAGTTATCATAGCATCCCACCTGACTGAGCAACAAGAGGACAGCTTAATGTCTATTCTGGAAAGACATAGGGAAGCCATTGGATGGACGATGAAGGACGTCAAGGAATAAATCCAGCCATAGTACAACATAGAATCCATTTAGTCGATGAAGCAACCCCTAGGAAGGACCCACAATGCAGGCTTAACCCTCTTATGCAAGAGGCAGTTAAGGCTGAAATTCTGAAACTATTAGATAATGGGATAATTTATCCCATTTCATATAGCCAATGGGTTAGCCCTGTTCATGCGGTCCCAAAGAAGACTGGGTTCACGATGGTAGAAAATGAGGAAAAAGAGTTGGTACAAACAAGACTGCCTACCAAGGTTCATGTTTGTATTGACTACAGGAAGCTGAATGCAGCTACCCGTAAAGACCACTTCCTGCTACCTTTCATCGACCAAATGCTTGAGCGTTTGGCTGGACATGAGTACTACTGTTTTCTAGATGGGTACTCGGGATACAATCAAATCCCCATTGCTACAGAGGACCAGGAAAAGATGACGTTCACATGCCCATTCAGAACCTTTGCTTATCAGCGCATGCCTTTCGGATTATGCAATGCTCCCGCAACGTTCCAACGGTGCATGCTTAGTTTGTTCTCTGACATGATGGAACATTTTCTTGAGATTTTCATGGATGACTTCTCCATCTACGGAGATTCATTTGATCAGTGTCTTCATCACCTAGAGTTAGTGCTACAAAGATGCATTGAGAAGAACCTAACTCTAAATTGGGAAAAATGTCACTTCATGGTGAGACAGGGGATTGTCTTGGGCCATGAGATTTCGAGGAGAGGCATAGAAGTGGATAAGGTTAAAGTAGAAGTGATTACTAAGCTTCCACCACCCAAAAGCATCAAGGATATTAGATCCTTTTTAGGGCATGCTGGGTTCTACCGACGATTTATTAAGGACTTTAGCAAAATCGTGAGGCCCTTAACCAACCTGCTCGCTAAGGACGTGCCCTTTGATTTCAACGATGAATGTTTCAAGTCATGGGGGAAGCTTAAGCAAGAACTTATTTCTGCGCCTATTATTTCTGCTCCTAATTGGGCCCAGCCATTTGAAATCATGTGTGATGCATCTGATTTTGCTATTGGCGCTCTTCTAGGACAGCGCATCGATAATAGGCAGCACGTGATTTACTATTCGAGTAGGACCTTGAATGATGCCCAACAGAATTATACAACGACTGAGAAGGAATTCTTGGCCGTTGTCTTTGCGTTAGAAATGTTCCGGCCCTACTTGTTAGGTTCGAAGACGCTGATTTTTACGGATCACTCGGCTCTAAAATACCTCATGACCAAGAAGGAAGCAAAAGCCCGATTGATTCGATGGATCCTTTTGCTTCAAGAATTTGACTTAGAAATCTGGGATAAACGAGGTATAGAAAATGTGGTCGTTGATCATCTCTCACGAATTCCGAATGCACCAACCATCCAAGCTCCGATCAACGAGGATTTCCCAGACGAGCACATCCTAGCCATTCTTAAGGAACCCTGGTATGCGGACATTGTTAATTACCTGGCCATGGGACAATTAACCGCTGACTGGACAAAGCAAGACCAAGACCGCTTCTTTGCCCAAGTACGGTACTTCTTCTGGAAAGAACCGTATCTTTTTAAGTATTGTCCCGACCAAATTATTAGACGATGCATACCAGAGGAGGAACAGATGAGTGTGCTCAGCTTCTGCCATGACCTTGCATGCGGAGGACACTTCGGTCCCCGCAAGACTGCAGAGAAGGTTCTACAAAGTGGGTTCTACTGGCCCACTTTGTTCAAAGACTCATATCATTTTTGCAAGTCATGCGCAAATTGTCAGAAAATTGGGAAAATTTCAAAAAGAGACATGATGCCCCTGAACCGATCCTTGAAGTTGAAATTTTTTATGTTTGGGGTATCGATTTCATGGGGCCATTCCCCAATTCCTTCGGCAACCAGTTCATTTTGGTTACTGTAGATTATGTCTCTAAGTGGGTAGTATGTGTGCCAACTAAGACGAATGACAACAAAGTGGTTGTCAAATTTCTCAAAGAGAACATCTTCTCCCGATTTGGCACCCCCAGAGCGATAATTAGTGATAATGGATCACATTTCTGCAACAGAGTTTTTGAAGCTCTGATGCGAAAATATTCCATCAATCATAAGTTATCTACTCTGTATCATCCCCAGACAAATGGGCAGGTCGAAGTCACCAACCGACAGATCAAGCTCATTCTGGAAAGACTGTCGGACAAAACCGAAAGGATTGGTCGGTTAAGCTCAATGATGCATTGTGGGCTTACCGCACTGCTTTTAAGACAGTTCTAGGGATGTCTCCTTATAAAATCGTGTTTGGAAGAGCCTGTCATCTGCTAGTAGAGTTAGAACACCGGGCCCTCTGGGCAATTAAGCAACTCAACTTTGATCTGACCAAGGCCGATGAACTTAGGAGACTGCAGATTTCAGAATTAGAGGAGATACGGAATGAAGCCTATGATAATGCCCGAATCACCAAGAGCAGGACTAAACTTTTCCATGACCAAATCATAACCCGGAAAAACTTTGCACCGGGAGATAAGGTTCTGCTGTATAACTCTAGGCTTCATATTTTCGCGGGGAAGCTGAAAACTCATTGGTCGGGACCATTCACTGTGCGCACTGTTTTCTCACACGGTGCTGTACTTATTGCAGACCCTAAGAATAACACAGAATTCAAAGTGAGTGGGCAAAGACTGAAGCCCTTCTTGACCAATGAGCCTATGACTCCGGATGATAGTGTGCTGACTCTTTTTGCCCCGTCATACACATAACCACAACAAATAAATAAATAAATAAATTTGTTTATATGCTTACCCCTTCTACATTCTTTTTGACATTTCTTTAGCCTATTCGCACTTGACCGGCCTGAGTCCATGAAGACGGTGACATCAGTTCTTCCCCCTATTTATTGCATTTGTATTTCCATATGCATTAATTGAGGACAATGCATTCGATAGGTGTGGGGGGGTGCTAACACTTTTTCTTTTATTCTTTCTCTTTCTTTCAAAAAAAATAATAAAAAAATAAAAAAATCTTCAAATTGAAAAGACATTTCATACTCTTTATAAAGTACCAAAAGATTTTAGGAATTATGGGAACCATATTAATGAATCTTTATTTTTGCCTAAATAAATAAGAAAGATTGGTTTGACTAAAAAGTTAGAAGGGATAAGGAAAATAACTCATACCGTTTATTTAGCCTTAGTAGAATATGCATAACCCACACACACATGCTTGGGATTTAGAGACACAACTCTGGAAAAAAAAAGAAAAGCTGGATAATTGTGCCTCAAGAAGTATGATTACTCACGCCAAAAAAAATTCTATATACAATAATGTATAAATAAAACTTGATTTCGTGGCCTACTCCACTTGCATATTTGACCTGAAGAGTGTTTTTCCACCTGGTGCCCTAAGACCATCTGGTTTGGGAGTCATCAGTTTGATATGTATTACATAAGTGAAGTAGAAAGCCTAATGGAACCAAGAATAATAAGTAAATATTAATAAAATTAAATGATATTCAAAGTTGAGTTGAAAAATTCCAAGCACATCGCACTTACACATTATGCATATCTATCTAAAGCAAAATAAAAGAATGAGTTAGAAGTACAAGATCCTCTCTAAAATTAAAGAAAAATCATAGTTTTTTCTTTTATGAAGGCTAAAGTATAAGAGGACTTATGAGGGTTAAACCTAATTCTTACATCATTTGGTCATTTTTACTTAGATGATTGAAAGTTCTTTTTCATAAATAAAAAATAAAAATAAAAAAAGAGAGAGAGAGAAAAAATTCTTTCTAACAATTAACTTCTTTTCTTTACTTACTGGATTTTGTGGGTGCAATCCGCTAAAAACCCTCAGGAGACAACACTCCTCCTATAGGGAAAACCTAGAGGTTTAAAGGCTTGTTATACATGCTCAGTGCAATCGCATCACCTGCGAAAGTGGTATAATAATCTTCTTATTTTTGTTTTGCTCGGGACGAGCAAAAAGATAAGTGTGGGGGTGTGATTAGTCTCTAATTTTGCATAATTTTCATCACATTCTTATATTTATTTCATGTAAAATTTTGCTAATAAAACCTTGCTTGCTTGATCCTAGGTCCATGGTGTGCAAATGAAGAAGAAGACCTAAATCACCATTTAATTGGTGATTAAAAGCCTACCAAGTAGCCATTGACTTTAGGATGAAGATTTTGTCAGCTCAGGGTATCAAATCGCAAATCCAGAAGATCAAGGCATCAGAAGTCAGACTGGGCGACGCACTGCCAGAAGCCAGGCGCGCGCACGCCTGCACTTTGGACCACGTGCCGTTCATGTGGCCCCCTTTCCCTTGGTGCCTATAAATACCCCAGGGGTCTTCAGTTTGGGCAGATCCAGAGTTAGAGCAAGTTGTGTAGTCTTGTTTTTAGTTTATAGTTGTTGTTCTTCTAGTTTTAGTTTTAGCCATTATAGTGAAAGAGAGAGAGTGTGTAAGTGTTGTATTTGAAGGGTGCCAAGCTAATACAAGTACTACTTCTCTTCCTTCTTTCAATTTACTTGTGCTCTCATTTGCTTTTAATTCCTTGTTTAGTGTAACTCTTTTTACTCTTTACTTCTCTCCTTTGTTGTGTAACTTACCTTCTCTCTACTTCTTTTCCTTTGTTATTTCTTTTACTTTTATGGCTAACTAACTTTTCTATAGCATGGCTAACTAACTACTAACCCACTAATTTCTAACACTTGATTGATAACCCACATGAGTCAATAGTGTCAAACAAGCCTCGTGCAAATAAGAGCTATGGCATCTTAAGACGAGGGTTCTAACTCTAATTTACCTACAAGTATTTACTTTCTTATACTTCATACTTAATGAGTTTTTGATGATCTATCGGTTGTGTACTTTGCTTGTTATTGTAAGTTAGAGACTTTTCCTTTTAACTTTGCCCATACCGTTAGTGCACTCGTGTCTTCCCTTATTCTCACCTTCTATTAGATCTTGATAAGGGAATGTCTGAGTTTTTACCGTGTAAAGCTAAGTTTTAGGATAAACTTTCACTCGATTTCTACTTGAATAGTTCCAATGCAAAAGGGTGTGTTCGCCTATGATCCATCGTGAGGCTATCTTCCAAAAGTTAGAAATTAGTGGGAACACTTAGTAGAAAGTTAGCCATGCATTAAAAAAATCACTTTTACAAATAACCAAAACATTTTCCAACAATTCTTAAAAACAACTAGTTTTCACTTTTAAATTCTTTATTTGGAAACAAGAACTTTCTTTTTTCTTGAACTTTGAAGCCGCATCAAGTTTCCATCGCTCTCCCTCCTTGTGGATAAGACCCGTATAGCCACTTCGCTACTACGGAAGAATCACAAAAGCAGTAACATCAACCCACACTCTTTTTACATATTCTTGTACTTGCTTTTTGCCGATCATGTTCGCGTGATCGCATTATAGTAGAATTTGGGGGCTTTCCTTCTAATGACAGTCGCTTCTTTGGTATCATCAGGCAGGATGCCGTACAACACATAATCAATGTAAGAGAATCGCCAGTCTCTAGGCTCTGGGCCGGTTGACGACTCAAGAGCTTCTTTAACTTGACAGTCTCATGTCGGCTTCTGGGAATCCTCAGAAGCAATTCTTGGGCAATACAGGTCGTGGCTGTGGACAAGTATTTTCTCTACTACTCCAGCTAAAAGGGCTAAAGAGGCAGCGAGAGAAGCCAGTGCATCTGCATGCGCATTTTGCTGGCGGGGTATATGGTCGATGTAAAAGTTTATGAACCTCTCGGCCATGTGGACAGTTACGTTGTAATAGGGTACTAGATCTTCATGTCTGACTTCGTACTCCCTGCGAACTTGGTTGATGATAAGTTTAGAGTCACCATATGTCTTGAGATTTTTAACGC
This sequence comes from Agave tequilana, assembly GCA_038442645.1. Lineage (NCBI taxonomy): Eukaryota > Viridiplantae > Streptophyta > Magnoliopsida > Asparagales > Asparagaceae > Agave > Agave tequilana. The sequence continues at coordinate 12,165 of JAVJIF010023546.1, forward strand.
CAATCTCATCGGCGAGTTGCATTCCAATCAAAAGGGCATTGTACTCCGCTACATTGTTGGAGTAGGGCTCGGTTAACGAGAAGGGTCGAGGAATCACATAGTTCTGTGGGGAGATAAGTACAACCCCCACTCCTGCTACGACATGTCCTTTTAGGCCTGTTCTCGATGCACCGTCAAAGAAAAGTTGTCATATTTGTCTTTCAAAAGATGTCTGGGTTAGACAAACTTCAGCGACCTCGTCTGGGAGATCATCGTAAAGTTCAGTTACCCTCGGATCTGGACGCTTAGCCAGGAAATCTACCACTGCTTGTCTCTTCATGGCTTTTTGTGGTAAAAAGCGCATTTCGTATTGGGATAGCAGTATGGCCCATTTTGCCAATCGGCCGTTTAACAACGATGGCTTTGTCATGAGTAGCCTCAAAGGGTTAACCTTTGATATGACGTTTATAGTTTAGCCTACCAAGTAGTGTCGCATTTTCTGAACAGCGAATACCAATGCCAAACATTCCTTCTCGATCGGGTTGTATCGATGTTCGGTCGCGATCATAGTTCTACTCAAATAAAGATTGCTTGCTCGTGTCCTTGATCATTATTCTGGGCTAGTAAAGCTCCTAGAGATTGATCCATTGCTCGGACGTATATCAGGAAAGGTTTTTCGGATACCGGAGCTGTAAGGACTGGTGGTTGCGTGAGGTATCGTTTGATTTCCTCAAACGCTTGTTGGCAAGCATTGTCCCAAATGAACGAGACACCCTTTTTCAATAATTTGGTAAACGGTTGGCATCTTTCGGAGAGATTTGAGATGAACCTTCGGATGTATGCCAATCGTCCTTGTAATCCCCTAAGTTCTCTGAGGTTCCGTGGAGGTTGCATCTCCTGGATAGCGCAAACTTTTCCGGGTCCAAATGAATTCCTGTGAAAGTTACCACAAACCCTAGGAATTTGTCACTGGCCACCCCAAGAAAGATTTGGTGGGGTTCATCTTCAACTGATGATCCCGCATGATGTCAAAGATTGTCTTCAAATCGGTCATGTGATCACCTTTGGCACGGCTTTTAACTGCAATGTCATCAACATAACATTCCACTATTTTACGCATGTGCTCATGGAAAATGGCATTCATGGCCCTCTGATATGTAGCCCCCGCATTCTTCAGTCCGAAGGACATGACGGTGTAGCAGTATACCCCCAATGGTGTCCTGAAAGAAGTATATTTTTCATCATCAGGATACATTTTGATTTGGTTATACCCTGAGAATCCATCCATGAAGGACATTCGCTCAAATCCACACGTATTGTCAATCATGACATCCGTTATTGGGAGAGGGAATTCGTCTTTGGGACAAGCGTCATTTAGATCACGAAAATCAATGCAAATCTGGATCTTTCCGTTCTTTTTGGCAACGGGGACGATATTGGCTACCCAATCAGGATGTTGTTCTTCCCTAATGAAGCCAGAGTCTATAAGCTTTTCAACTTCTGACTGAATTGCCTCCATTACTTCCAGACGGAACCATCGCTGCTATTGTTTGGCTGGCTTTACGTCTGAATTAATGTTTAGGCGATGCATAGCCACTCGAGGATCAAGTCCAGGTATGTCCTCGTAATTTCAGGCGAAAACATCTATATATTCTCGCACAAGAGATATTAAATCTTCTTTCTTGGAGGGTGACAGGCTTTCGCTTATAAAGATGGGGTTAGGATTAGCCTCATCTCCTAGATTAATCTGCGCAACCTTATCCTCTGTGGGTGGCTCGAGCTGTTCAAAGCGAGTATCCCAAAGAGTATTTAAGTGTTTGATCCAAGGATCTGTATCAGATTGGATCATCTCTTCATCTTTGCCTTCCAGGTGGCTTGTTGAAACCATATTTACTGAAAGTTCTCTGAAGATGTTACCGACACAAACATCTGACTCCCATGATGACGTGCCCGATGAGTAATTATGGCATAATGACTCTTCAGATTCAGAGGCTGATGGGATCAGAGTTGACACATAGCCCAACCCCCTGCAGTTCGATGATAATAATCAGGGTTTTTTTTCCTTTTGGCACAAAAGATTGAAGTAGTGTTCTCCTTCCTTTGCTGAAGTTTAACCCTGGACCGTTTGTTAGATCATACCCCATGCTTTCCATCATTCTGAGTACATTTGGCTCATAATGACCGAACTGAGGGGGTTCCTTCTCGCTTTCTGATTCTTCACGAGACATTGGCTCAGATTTGATTTGTCCGAAAAGAATTAGTTTTTGGCCTTTCCGTCTTGCTGAAACTATGAATATTGATTCTTGCGCTTCACCGGCATCTTGGCGGGTTTTGAAGGATGACTTCACTGGTACATGCAATGATGTCAAAGCATCCATTACTGACCAGGGGTCATCATCCACTTCAGTACTAGTGTCTGACAGCACTGAATCAGAAGCGAACACAGAAAAATGAGCCAAATCTAATTCTTCATTAATATACCATCCGCCAACATCATTGGCGGTGCTATCAACATCGAGCTTATTAATGCTCGTTACAAGTGGATCTAGTCCCTACATGCACTCTTCTTTCTCTAGCTCGGTCAGCTTCATTACCAGAGTCCGGCTCCTCTGGTTGCGGGATCTCATTTGTTTCCACAGAGTCTCGGTATAGGAGAGAGTCTGTGAAATAGTTCTCGACTCCCTAGAATGGATGCCTTTCAGCAATCAACGTTTGTACCTTCCCACTCTCGAATAACTTGATGGAGAGTAGAGGGAACGATGGAATTACGATGAATCCATGGTCGCCCCAGCCGCAAATTGTACGAGGTGTCGGTATCGATCACGTAGCACGTCACTTCTGATTTTAAGTCCCCATTTGGCATTTGAGCTCGATCTTCCCCGTTGGGCGGGTACCATTGGCATTGAACCCATAAATGGTAATCTGGGTGGCGCTCAACCGTGCGTAGGAATCCCTAAATGTTGCATGACCCGGCGAGGCATAATGCTCAACGCGGACTCTGGATCTATGATTGGTCACTAATATTGCACATTTAATATCCTATTCTCCTACTTCTTATAAAATAAACTCTGCATTTTCCTAATTAAATGTTTAATTTATTTGCAGGCCCATTCCTAAAGGAGAGTGAAGAGAAATGAGCACAAAAGCCCATCAAATCCTGACTTAATTCAGAATAAATTCGAAATTAAGGAATCAGGGCTAAATCTTGGCATATCAGAGAGGTTGAAAACCGGTTGAGAAGAATCCTCCCTGAATCGATCGGTTGAAACTAAAGATCAAAGGCCATTTCGTCAAAATCCTGGACATAAACTGCAAATCCAGATAAAGATGATTACAAATCAAGAAACCGGGGAGCTGCACCAACAGGGTGTGGCCACCTAGCCACACCCTGGCCGCGAAAATGCAGCAAAAGCCACGTTTTCGCGGCTCTATTAAAGAGTTAGGGGGAGCATTTGCTCCCCCTATCTTCATAGGATCCTGTAGGTGGGGTTTTGCCTATAAATATTGGGATTTTCAGAGCCTCCAGTGGACGACTATGCAGAGATAGGATTTAGTCCAGTTTTCATTCTTTGTAGTATAGGTTTTTGTTTTCTTTTTATGTGAATTTTAATTTGTATGTAAGCTTAGGTTAGATTGAGATTCATGTAAGTAAGAGATAGAGGCTTATGTTGAGAGTGACACCGATGTACCCTCCTCCTTTCTTCCATCATTTCTGCACGCAATAAAAGGTAAATTTTTTTATGTTCATCTCTTTACTTTTGCTTTCTTTTTCTTCTTTCTACTTTACCTCTTTTGGTTTTGATGAGCATGCAAGTGAATCCAGAAGCATAAGTATAACAATGTTTGTGTGAGTGCCAACGATAATTCATGATGATGTTCTCCTCCTCAAGACTCCGTATCACTTCATTCTTGTTCGTCTTGATGATATAATGCGAATGGGGACTGAGCTCGATCCTATGGCTTATGCGTTGAACGCCTCTGAAGCAAGGTAGAATATGCAAGGGTTCCTGGTAAATCATCAACCAAACTAGGTAAGTATTTCTTTAATCTTCTTTCTTTTCTTTTTCTTTAGTTTAAATCACCATCACCCACTTCTTTCATCACTCATTTTCCATTTCTTTGTAAATAATCATTCTCCATCTTTCTCCACCTTCTCCATCTATCGCTTTCTTTCTAACTTAACGTAACTCTTTTTCATTTTCATTTCTTAAAACAAAGAAGAACCTTCATTTTTCTTCACAAAGATTTCAATACAAACCTTGAACGCTTCTATCGCTAACCCTCCTTGTGGATCACGACCCGCATAGCCACTTGCTATTGCGGTAGAATTGATCACTTGCATATCTCTATTTTGAAGTTCTGAATACTGTATTTTTTGTACAGGTACAAGCTCAATCAAATTTTTGGCGCCGTTGCCGGGGAGGGTAACGGTTTTTATTGAATTTTTTAGAACTAAAACGAAAATTTCTTCTCTGTTGCAGGTTATAGGGCAGGAAAAGCAGGAAAAAAAGATTGCAGTAACATATAAGTTCCCGAACCAATCTCGACTCCTGAACCTTTACTTGACTTAAGTCACCTTCATGAGTCGGTATTAGTTCCTGTACTTCCTGAGTCCAAGTCAACCATTCTATCTTTTGACACTCCATTTTGGGATAAGGTAGTTGACAAATTTGACTCCGAAATTAATTATGAAATTTGGAAATTAGATGGGGTTAAATTTTTAATAAATATCCTTCCTGGATACATCATTTTAATGGGTTATATTAAAGAGATTTTTGGTGGGTTCCTCCGAACTCCACGAAAAGTCGATTGGGCCGCATTTCGTGGACCAATCAGACCACCACCGGAACCACCACCTTAAGGTAGTATCTTCCTTCCCTTTCTTCTTTTTCATGCATCCATGCATTAATTCATACATTGAGAACAATGCATGAGATAGGTGTGGGGGAGGGTCTAACATAACTTAGGTTTTTTCTTTTTATTAAAAAAAAAATTTCTTTATTTTAAAAAACTTTTTGAAAAATCTACCTGAACGCGGCTTACTTCAGATGATCCAATGTACCCTATGAAGTATAGGGGTCGATCATGTTTCCCCTTAACCTGCAAATCATCTGCCGTGAAGGTGATGCAGGGAGCATTTTGGGAGGCATAGAGGCAATCATCTACATCTTCTTCCTGTGGTCCAGCCGATACCTGGGTCATGAAAATCTCGGCATTAGTAAGAGCCTCTCTTAAAGCTTCTCTGGTTGACTTTGGTAGCCTCAGGAGCTCGTAAAAAGTGATTCGAGCTGGGATATTGGCTAGTTAAGTCAGGACATCAAAGCGGTAAGGTGTTGCGGATCCTTCCGCGTTGTCTTTTGAGAGAGCTTTAGAAAATCAAAGCTCTTTCTGCCTATCCACGGGTTGTTTTGTGGAGGGCTTGACTGACTCTGTAGCGGGTTTGGGAGAAGCTGCTACCATTTCGTCATACTTTTTCAAATATGACTGGCCCGAATGTGTTTCCGCCACAAGTTGATTGGGTTCTGCAGCGAGAACTATTGTTTCCTCTTCTGAATCAGTCAGTGAGGGAACATCAGTTTCTACTTCGCGGGAAGAAACACACACCATATTGCAGGCTGAAGCCTTTGCCTTACCTTTGGACCTTCTGCTGGTAACAGTGGTCCATTGCTGGCCATCCACAAGGTCAGGATGACCCACATAATTTCCCCCTGAGGTGTGGGACAGGTACAAGACCCTTCTCTAACTGATGGTGAGGGTCTATATTGATCATTCTTAGTTCTCATTTAGGGATGGGGACTACTCCAGAGGGTGTTAGAGGTTGTCTTCTAAATTGGAGGAATGATGTCATATTAGCCGTCACTTGCTTCTTCTCTGGACGGAGTTTTAGTACCTCTGCGTCATTCAGAGCCTGAAGAATGTCTTTGAAGGCATAACAGCTCTTGGTGGGGTGTCCCAGCATCCTATGATACAGGCAGTAGTTGGGATTATCGGTTTTACCAACTTCTTCAGGACGTCTAGCTTCAGGAAGCTTCAATCTGTTGCTCTTATTAAGTAATTTGAACAGCGAGTCAACATGTTCGTCCTTAAAGGAATACTGCTTACTGGCAAGCGGCTGGCTTGAAGAGCCACTTCCCTTGACCGGTTGAGGCTTGACAGGGGATGTGACTTCTGTTGCCAAGTTATCCTTTCTTTTTATTTGAAGGGATGCGTCTGGCGCATGCCTTGTCGACCTTTCAGGTCTGGACTTGTTTTCTTCTGCCCTAACCCTGGCGAGAATTTCTTCAGCCTGTTCACCTTGCTGGACCAATTGCTTCCAGGTGTGGCTTTCAGCAACTCTTATTTGGACGAGGAGCAGAGTTTGTAGATTATGGCGGCATGTTTTTACCAGGGTGACCTGGGTCATACTGCTAGGACATCGGAGTGCTACATTCCGGAATCTTTCTACAAATGATTTGACGAACTCTCCCTTTCGCTGCTTTGTAGCCAAAAGAGTAGGCATTGTGACCTCCGAGTCATCTTCAAAGAAGCGTGTCACGAAAAGCTTCTCCAAATCGCCCCAATTTTTAATAGAGCCTTCTGGGAGCTTCATGAACCATTCAAAGGCGAGCCCTTTTAGGGTGCCAATGAACAAACGTGCCAAGATGGCATCGTTATCTACCACGTTCCCCGTCTGAGACTTAAAGTAGTAGATATGTTGGTTCGGTGACCCTTTGCCATCGAATGTTTGGAGGGTCGGAGCTTTGAACTTGAGAGGGTATGGAACAAGGTCCCACTCGACTGGATATGGCCGGACCACTCCTGCTTCTTGGAGGCCTTTCCAATTAGTAAGGGCCTCGAGACGTTACTCTAATTGATTCATTATTTTAGAATGAACCCCTCCATGGTCCTGGTTATCTTTCTCTTTGGATGAGGATTTAGAGGAGCCAGAAGTAGATTGCTTTTTCTCCTCAATGTGTACAAAAGATGAGCTTTCTCCCTCTTTTTGTTTGCCTTTAGACTTTTTAGAGGAAGCTTTGTCGGTTGACTTCCTCTTGTCTTCAAGCAATTGTGCCAGCATCTGCTTGAGGGTATCGATAGATTCTTATTGAGCACGAATCATCTCAAGTTATTCCTTCTGGACCTGGGCTTGCTGCTCCAAGCGCCTGGCTGTCTCCTCAGGAGTATTTGTCATGTATATAAAGGCCTCCTTCTCTATGAAAGAGTTCGAAGCCTGTGACTCTGCAATAGCGGAATGCGAGTCATTTACTTCAATGCCCGAGCCAGGGCTCTATAATTGATCGGTGCAATTACCCCAGTCCGGGTGCGAGTATGTCGGTACACTCCTTCTGGTTCTGTGTCAGACTCGTCAGAGCTAACCATAGGTTGCTTCCCCCTACTCCTGCTTGTCATGTTTACAGTGATTTCAGGGTACTCGGTGTCAGATAAAGTCCTCTTTCTATGGGAGCAATTTTTTTTAGCTGATCGGGGAGCTAGAGTCAGCTGTCTGAATCTAGACTGCTGGCTTGTACGTGAACCGCAACGGCACTCAGAAAGCATTGTGATAAGCCATTCGCAGCAACACGATGGAGTGATCCGACTAGCACTTCTCTTTCTCGTCAAATAATCTCTTAGATCCGTGGGAGGGGGATCATAGAGATTAGCCTCGAATTGTCGAGGGTTTTTTAACTTGCGAGAGTTCTCCTCGCTTCGCAAAGCTGAGACGCAAGGTTCTGAGACGTGAGGCTCATGAATGCAACTCCTGCGTCAGGGCTCTGGAATGCGAGTTTGGCGTCTCTGCTGAGAAGAGACGTGGCTCTCGTGTTGCCGAGAGATGCTTGAGAAATGCAGGGCTGTTGGGTCCCGCGTATAGAGGCGCGGGTCTCGTGTCTTTGACAAAGAGCACGGACTTCGCGTTGCTGTTTGTGGCATTTAGGAAGTGGTGCTTCAGAAACACGAGCTTGGTGAATCTCACGTTTAGGTTGCCAAACGCGTACTCATGCGTCTGACATGGTTCAGAAGAGACGCCGGTCTGAACCTCGCGTCTTATCTCTGTTGGACAAACTGTTGTCCCAACTTGTAGTTAACGCATACGCCGCCTCCGTCGCCGCTCGGCATTCCGATTACGTCATGTGGGTTGAAGGGAACCCCCGGTAACCTGGCGCTAAGGAAGGGGATGAACAGGCTGAACATCAGGAACGTTAACCACGCGGGCCTCCTGAAAGACGTTGATGCGGGCGTTACGCATGATGCGATTAGCCTCGACATCCTTCTAATCATTCGCGTCTGAGATGATCTCAGAGCGGCTGAGAAGATCTCAGAGCGGACTTGAGAGCAAATCCCCGAAGAGACTTTTCGGTAGACCCGCGCCTTTGGGCTCTTGGAGCCGGAAGAGAGGAACTCTTCATACTTCGCCTGGTCGAATTTCACGACAAGTGATTCGACCATTTTTCCCATATAGGTGACATCACCTTGCACCACAACTTGCTCGTCAGTAGAGAAAGTGGTCCCCAGCGGGGTTGCCATCTCTTGTTTGGTGGGAGAAATTCGTGTAAAGTTTCCTTGAATTAAATGAAAGATTACAACGGATTAATACTCTGACTACAAGGGAGGAAAGATATTCACAATTGAATCTCCCCTTTATTTAATATTGGGTTCTTAGTGTGGCGGTGGAAAGTGAATCTTGTTTTCCGTTGACCGGGTGAACATCAGGACCTCTTGGGAATCCTCTCTTTGGATAGAAGACAGAGTAACATAGCTCCTGTCAATCAGGAATCTCAAAGAGATTGTAGACAAAGATTAACTTGTACGCAGCAAGTTGTTCGAAGAGTTGAACTCTCTCTTTCTTTTCAGTGGAAGTCTTGGTGCTTTTACAGCTCACAAGCGAAATTCTTTTCCAAAAATTATCTGCCCGACCGACCCTTCTGCCTAGCAAATGGGGCTATTTATAGGCTTCAGGGCTGAACGCGCCCCCTAAAAATGCTCCATAATGGGGGTTAACATCCTCATTACGTGGACAGTAATTAACCCAATAACGAGGGCAGTTATAATCTAGACGTAGGTTTCAAACCTCGCATCTTGGCGCTGCAGTGATGCTGAGACGTGGGTTTCGACCCTCGCATCTTGGCGCTGCAGTGATGCTGAGGCGTGGTTTTCGACCGTTGCGTTTTGGCGCTGCAGTGATGCTGAGATGCGGGTTTCGACCCTCACGTCTTGGCGCTGCAGTGATGGCTATGATTAGCCCTGCATCTGGAGTTTGGCTTCTGCTTTTTGATAACTTGTCTTTAGTGATTTTTAGACAGCCTATACTGACCAGTGAGCATGAGGAAAGCATGAAGGTAGAAATAGAGGCAGAGCTTGATCTTGAGGCTGAGGATTTTAATCTAAATCAGATCGTAGATTCAGCAGTAGATTGGGCGTCAAGCCTAAGTGTACCTCATCATAGGATTGAAAGTCTAGAGATTGCCTCCAATGAAGCAACACCTTCCATAGAGCTAAAAGCCCTACCTGAGCACCTCAAGTACGCCTACCTGGGCGGAAAGGACACCTTGCCAGTCATCATAGCATCCCACCTGATTGAGCAACAAGAGGACAGCTTAATGTCTATTCTGAAAAGACAAAGGGAAGCTATTGGATGGACGATGAAGGATATCAAAGGGATAAGTCCAGTCATAGTGCAACATAGAATCTATTTGATCGATGAAGCAACCCCTAGGAGGGACCCACAATGCAGGCTTAACCTACTCATGCAAGAGGCAGTAAAAATGAAAATTTTGAAACTATTAGATAATGGGATCATTTATCCTATTTCTGATAGCCAATGGGTTAGCCCCGTTCATGCAGTCCCAAAGAAAGCTGGCTTTACAGTAGTTAAAAATGAGCAAAAAGAGTTGGTGTAGACAAGACTGCCTACCAAGGTTCGTGTCTACATCGACTATAGAAAGTTGAATGCAGCCACCCGTAAAGACCACTTCCCGCTACCCTTCATCAACCAAATGCTGGAACGATTGGCTGGACATGAGTACTATTGCTTCCTAGATGGGTACTCGGGATACAACTAAATCCCCACTGCTGCAGAAGACCACGAAAAGACCACGTTCACCTGCCCGTTTGGAACCTTTGCTTATCAGCGCATGCTTTTTGGATTGTACAATGCTCCCGCAACATTCCAACGGTGCATGCTCAGTTTGTTCTCCGACATGGCAGAATGTTTTTGGAGATTTTTATGGATGACTTCTACATCTATGGAGATTCATTTGATCAGTGTCTTCATCACCTAGAGTTAGTACTGTAAAGATGCAAGGAGAAGAACCTAACTCTAAACTGGGATCAATGTCACTTCATGGTTAGACAGGGATTGTCCTAGGCCATGAGATATCTAGGAGAGGCATTGAAGTGGACAGGACAAAAGTAGAAGTGATTGCTAAGCTTCCACCACCCAAAAGCATCAAGGATATTAGATCCTTTCTAGGGCATGCTGGGTTCTACCGACGGTCCATTAAGGATTTTAGCAAAATCGCTAGGCCCTTAACTAACCTACTCGCTAAGGACGTGCCCTTTGATTTTAACGATGAATGTTTCAAGTCATGGGGAAAGTTTAAGTAAGAGCTTATTTTTGCGCCTATTATTTCTGCTCCTAATTGGACACAACCTTTTGAAATCATGTGTGATGCCTCTGATTTTGCTATTAGCGCTGTTCTTGAACAGTGCATCGCCAATAGGCAGCACGTGATTTACTACTCGAGTAGGACCTTGAATGACGCCCAACAAAATTATACAATGACCAAGAAGGAATTCTTGGCTGTTGTCTTTGCGTTAGAGAAGTTTCAACCATACTTGTTAGGCTCGAAGACAGTGATTTTCACGGATCACTCGGCCCTTAAATACCTCATGACCAAGAAGGAAGCAAAAGTCTGATTGATTCAGTGGATCCCTTTGCTTCAAGAATTTGACTTGGAAATTCGGGATAAACGAGGTATAGAAAATGTGGTTGCTGATCATCTATCACGAATTCCGAATGCACCGATCATACAAGCTCCAATCAATGAGAATTTCCCAGACGAGCACATTTTAGCTATTTTTGACGAACCCTGGTATGCGGACACCGTCAATTACCTGGCCACTGGACAATTAACCGCTGACTAGAAAAAGTAAGACCAATGTCGTTTATTTGCCCAAGTATGGTACTTCTTCTGGGAAGAGCCGTATCTTTTTAAGTATTGTCCCGACCAAATTATTCGACGATGCATACCAGAGGAAGAACAGAGGAGTTTGCTAAGCTTTTGCCATGAACTTGCATCCGGCGGACACTTCGATCCCCACAAGACTGCAGAGAAAGTTCTACAAAGTGGGTTTTACTGGCCCACTTTGTTCAAAGACTCATTCCACTTTTACAAGACATGTGCAAATTGTTAGAAGATTGAAAAAATTTCAGAAGAGACATGATGCCCCTGAACCCTATCCTTGAAGTTGAAATTTTTAATGTTTGGGTATCGACTTCATGGGACCATTCCCTAATTCCTTCGGCAACAAGTTTATTTTGGTTATTGTAGATTACGTCTCTAAATGGGTAGAAGCTGTGCCAACTAAGACCAATGATAACAAAGTGGTTATCAAATTTCTCAAGGAAAACATCTTCTCCCATTTTGGCACACCCCGTGCTATAATTAGTGATAATGGGTCACATTTCTGCAATAGAGTTTTTGAAGCTCTGATGTGAAAATGCTACATCAATCATAAGTTATCCACTCCATATCATCCCCAAACAAATGGGCAACTTGAAGTGACTAATCGTCAAATCAAGCTCATTTTGGAAAAGGCGGTGGGACAAAATCGAAAAGAATGGTCGGTCAGGCTTAATGATGCGTTATGGGCTTATAGATCTGCTTTTAAGACCGTCCTGGGGATGTCTCCTTACAGAATTATTTTTGAAAAAGCCTGTCATCTGCCTGTTGAGTTGGAACACCAATCTTTGTGGGTTATTAGCAACTGAATTTTGATCTAACTAAAGCCGGTTAACTAAGGAAATTACAGATCTCAGAGTTAGAGGAGATACGGAATGAGGCCTACGAAAACGCATGGATCACTAGAAGCAGAACTAAAATTTTTCATGACCAGATCATCATCTGAAAAAATTTTGCTCTGGGAGACAAGGCTCTGCTATACAATTCTAGGCTTAACATTTTTGAGGGAAAACTAAAAACTCGTTGGTCCGGACCCTTCGTTGTGCGCACTGTCTTTCCACATGGTGCTGTGAAAATTTTCAATCCCAATAGTAATCAGGAATTCAAGGTAAACGGGCAAAGATTGAAGCCATTTCTGACTGCTGAGAAAGAGTTGCAAGCTGCAGTTATCCTGCGTCTTTGCAACCCAGTGTATACTTGACTGTCTGCCATCACACATACAAAAAAAAAAATAAAAAAATAATATATATATATTGTATATAAATACCAAGAGGTTCATTTATGTTTACCTACAAAGAGGAGGAGATCTTTGCAATAACCTTACCCTTGGTAAACTTGTAAATACCTTTGTGACCTGGGGGTAAGATTGAAATTTCCAACTTTTGGTGTCTATTTATACCCTCTTCTCTTCTCTAAACCCAAACTTTTTCCAGATCTGGAGAATACCCCCAGGCGCCGACCCCCCCCCCAAACTTCTTCTCTCCCTCCACCAGGAGGCCACGCCCGGCCCTTCCTAGCCGCGAAAACGCAGCCGTCTAGTGGAGTTGGTCGCACTTCCAGGTCTCCGCACGGCCTACGTCCTTTGCTCTCCTCAATTTCCTTTTTGAATCTGGGATTCTTTGTCTGGATTGACTCCTGGCAATTTTTTTATTGGTTTCCCCCCACGGTTTCCGGGGGAGGTTTGCAACTTCTTTACCCTATCTCTCAATTTTTTTCATATCTAGATTATGGCTCCCACCATATTTCCTGAGAAAGATTTTTCTCCCCTATTAAGTGATGTTCAGGGGTATGGGACTATTTTCTTAGATAGGATTCATGAGAGACAATGGTATGGGTTGGTATATGATAATTCTGATGGTGACGCCTTTTATTGCCCAGACTTGGTGAGGAGTTTTTATTTAGGGATAGATACCGCTTCCATTAATCACGCCCTTAATCAATTCACTGTCCACCTAGACCATGGGAACCTGTTGCTCACCATTGAGGCTATAGAGGAGATCACCCAGGTGCCTTCCCCTCCTCAGTACATTGCCCCCTTTCTTTACATGAGTATCTGACTTTGATGGGTGACGGTGCACCAAGCAAGATCGTGGTCTTCGGGCAAACACCACCTTCAGAAACATCCATTGTGTTAGTTGTTGGATTCAAAAAAACATCTTAGGCATAGACCATACTACCTCATTTAACAGACCTGCCTTACAGATTATCCACAGCCTCATGACGAGGCAACATACTGTATGTCTAGACAGCATCCTGCTGCAATAATTGTTGGCCAACTCTCAACGGACTAGGGGAGCCAAGTATTCTTTGCCCATCTTAGTGACTCGCTTATACAGAAACTTTCTGCTTGCTGAGACCTTTGCTGAGTATGACCGAGTCTTCGTTTCCCCCAAACGTATCACCAGTGCCTATAACAGTTGTCTGCATTCGCTCTGGACACCTACCGTCCTGGGCGAGGATGTCCCAGCTAAGTCCTCCTCAGAGGACCAGATGGAAGAAGTGGATGACCCTGAGTTCTGGCGACAACCGCCTCCATCTAATTCCACTGCATTCATATCATCCATTTGGAAGGGCATGAAAAAGATTTTTAAAGGTTTTCACTCAGGCGTCAAATGGATGAACAACATACCTGCCTGGCACGTATTGAGGAGATGCTTTGGTGTTCACGCTCGGCGGGCCCGAGTCAATGACAACTGTGACATCATTTCTTCACCCTATTTAGTGCATTTGTATTTACATATACATTCATTGAGGATAATGCATTAGATAGGTGTGGGGGGGTGCTAACACTTTTTTTTTTCCTTTTATTCTTTCTTTTCTTTTTACCAAAAAAAATCCAAATTGAAAAGAAATTTCATGCTCTTTATAAAAATACCAAAAGATTGTAGGAATTATGGGAACCTTATTAATGAATCTTTATTTTTGCCTAAATAAACAAGGAAGATTGGTTTGACTAAAAAGTTAGAAGGGATAAGGAAAATAACTCATACCTTTTATTTAGCCTTAGTAGAATATGCATAACCACACACACATGCTTGGGATTTAGAGACACAACTCTGAAAAAAACGTTGGATAATTGTGCTTCAAGAAGCATGATGACTCACGCCAAAAAAAAATACTCAATATATAATATATATATATAAATGTAAATCTTGCTTTCGTGGCATACTCTACTTGCATATTTGACCCGAGGGGTGTTTTTCCACCTGGTGCCCTAAAACCATCTGGTTTGGGAGTCATCGGTTTGATATGTGTTACATGAGTAAAGTAGAAAGCCTAATGCAACTAAGAATAATAAATAATTATTAATAAAATTAAATAATATTTAAAGTTGAGTTGAAAAATTCCAAGCACATCACACTTACACATTATGCATATCTATCTAAAGCAAAATAACAGAATGAGTTAGAAGTATAAGATCCTTTTCTAAATTTAAAGAATAACCATAATTTCTTCTTTAATGAAGTCTAAAGTATAGGAGGACTTATGAGGGTTGTACCTAATTCTTACATCATTCGGTCATTTTTACTTAGATGATAGAAAGTTCTTTTGTCTTGAAGGAGGTTTGCTAACAATTAAATAATTTTTCACTTACTGGATTTTGTGGGTGCAATCCACTGAAAACCCTCAGGAGATAACACACCTCCTCTAAGGGAAACCTAGAGGTTTAAAGGCTTGTTGCACATGCTCAGTGCAATCACGTCACCTACAAAAGTGGTGTAATAATTTCCTTATTTTTAAGTGTGGGGGTGTGATTTGTCTCTAATTTTGCATAATTTTCATCACATTCTCATATTTACTTGATGTAAAATTCTGCTAATAAAGTTTTGCTTGCTTGATCCTAGGTCCATGGTGTGCATATGAAGAAGAAGACCCTAAATCACCAATTAAGGGGTGATTAAAAGCCTATCAAATAGCCATTGACTTTAGGTAAGAGATTTTGTCAGCCCAGGATATCAAAACACGAATCCAGGAGATCAAGTGGACAGGAGACAGTCAGGACCGCACGCTGCCCAAACACTAGCGCGCGCGGCCCTGACATGGCCGCGGAAACGCGACCAGGGCCGCATTTTCGTGGCCATACTGGCGCGCGCGGGCTTTGGGATATGGGTCACCCACCTGATGCCATTTTTCCTGGTGCCTATAAATACCCCCAAAAACCTTCAGTTGGGAGATATCCAGAGAATAGAGTTGTATTTGTTACTTTGTTGTTAGGAATTGTAGTTGTTGTTTCTTTCTTCTTCTAGTTTTAGCTTTAGCCATTAGAGTGAGAGAGAGAGAGAGTGTGTAAGTGTTGTATTTGAAGGTGACAAGATAATACAAGTAACTACTTCTCTTTCTTCTTTCCATTTACTTGTCTTTGCAATTTACTTTTACTTCCTTGTTGTAGTGTAACTTCCTTTCTCTTCACTTCTTTTTTTTTACTTTCGTGTAGTGTACCTCCCTTTCTCTGTACCCCTTTTCTTTTGTTGTTTCTTTTACTACCATATCTAACTAACTCTTCCATAGCATGGCTAACCAACTATTAACCCACTAACCTCTAACAACTTGCTTGATAAACCCAAATGAGTCAATAGTGTCAACTAAGCCTTGTGCAAACGAGAGCTATGGCATCTTAAGACGAGGGTTCTGACTCTAACTTACCTACAAGTATTACTTTCTTATATTTCTTACTTAATAATTTTTGATGATCTATGAGTTGTGTACTCTACTTATTGTTGTAAGTTAGAGATTTTCCTTTTAACTTTGCCGATACCATTAGTGCACCTGTGTCTTCCTTTATTCTCGCCTTTTATTGGATCTTGATAAGGGAATGTCCAAGTTTTTGCCATGTTAAGCTAAGTTATAGGAAGAACTTTTACTCGATTTCCACGTGAATAGTTCCTATGCATAAGGATTATGCTTGCCTATGATCCATCGTAAGGCTATATCTTCAAGAACTTAGGGATTAGTGGGAGCGATCAGTAGAAAGTTAGCCATGCGCCTTTACCATCTAGAAAAATCACTTTTACAACCACCAAATTATTTTAAAACAATTTTTGAAACCAACTTGTTTTCATTTTTCAATTGTTTATTTTAAAACAAAGAACTTGCTCTTTTCTTGAACAAAGAAGCCGCATCAAGCTTTCATCACTCTTCCTCCTTGTGGATACGACCCGTATAGCCACTTCGCGACTACAGAAGAATCGCAAAAGTAGTAACATCGACCCATACTCTTTTCACTTATTCTTGTACTTGCTTTTTGCCGATCAATGATGTATCTCCAAACATGAACTCCAATTTTCAGTGCACTGTCCGAGTATGGTCTTCGAGCGAAGTAGTGGTCAATACACTTCGGGTAATGCGCTTATCAATTTTGAGGATTAACACATCCCTCTCCGTTGAACTCCTTTCACTGAAAAGGGAAGCCTGACCCTGGAACTGGAAACACACATTCCCGTCCATTCCTCTGACTGTCCCAAATAAGCTGTTCATTGGTCCTGACGCATAGTAAATTGCAAGGAGAGAAAGGGGAATTTTTTTTAATAAATTGGAGAAAATACATAAACCTTTGGCTGGCTGTATCAAATAGGTAAAAAAATGTCAAGTTCTACCCTTGCCTATATTCCAAGGCCAAACTGGCCTCAAAAGGTCAAGTTCTAACCTTGCCTGTATGGAAAGGATAAACTGAGCTAAAAGAGGCCAAGTTCTAGCGTCGCCTAAATGGCTAGGCTAGACTAGCCTTGAAAAGGCCATGTCTCAACCTCGCCTAAATGGCAAGGCCAGACTTGCCTTAATGAGGATAAGGCTTAACCTCACCTATGTCAAGATTAGCCTCGCCTAAGAGATTACTCTACTTAAACCAGGCAAGTACCAGCTTCTTCAAGAAGCTAAAACGTTTCTGCCTGAAAATAAAGGATCCGGGGAATATAATCCCTAAATTTAGCTATTAAAGCTAAAATTGAGAGAGATAACTCCCTAAAGATCACCCAAAAATGGTAAGATTGCGGAAGCAGTAGTGCTCACTGGCGATGGGTCGAGTAATGACCGGAGCAAAAATTTCCTCAGGTGACTCTACCTCTTGCCTGGGGGATGAGAAAATGCCATAAAGCTACTCTAAAGATTGCTCTAAAGAAGGCAATGGCCTTGAGTCATTTGAAAACAAACGAGAGGGAAGAAGATCCCTGTTGAAGATTCGCTAAAAGAAGAGAAGAAAATTCTCTTTGATAGGACTATAAAGGTCTTATTTATAAGCCCCACAGTGCCCTCGCCGTTGGCGCTTCAGATTTTGAAGTGCACGCTAGGCTAAAAACACTGGAGTGCTTGGCCTCGGGAAATGGAACGCCATTCCATCACAGCGCATGCGATGCTACCGTTGACTTAGCGCTAACAAGCCAACTTCGCCTTGAAAGCAAAGTTGCTTAAAAGAGCCCAAAGGCAAGGCTACTCCAGAAGTGAAGCTCCTCTAGAGGTAAGCCTTTTAACTAAAGATGAGGCTCTTCCAGAGGCGAGCCAATTCTTACAGCGCATGCGAGGCTAGCGTTGATAGAAAACTGGCAGGCCAACTTCACTTTGAAGCAGAGTTGCTTAAAGAAGCCCAGAGGCGAGGCTCCTCCTAGAGGCGAGCCTATTCCAGCCCTAAGGCGAGCCTCTTATCGATGGCGAAGCTACCCAGAGGCGAGCCTGTCCCGGCTCATAGGTGAGCCTATTCCAGCCTGGAAGCAAGGCTAAAGGCGAAGCTTATTTCAACCACCAAGGCGAAGCTCGTGCAAACATATTTATGAATATCAATCGAAGCAGTTCAAAGTATTTCAAAAACTGAACCATCCTATTATAGATTTACAAAAACTTTAAAGGGGTTTTGTTGACACATTAAAAAAGACAAACTCCCGTACAACTTTTAAACTCGTCAGAATGATGTCCAACTTGTCAACTCTAAAAAAAGACAAGCTGCGTGCAAGCTGATGACCAACTCAACACATCCTGAGGGACAAAAAAGAAGCTCAGGACCTGCTGATCCAGTGAAGTAGATAGTAGGCCAAATACTGCTTTTTAAGGCTCAGTCAGCTCAATACTTAGCCTCACGCAAGCCTAAGGATTAAGCCTCACTCCAGAGGCTAAATTATCTAGTTTCACCTTGAAGCCCTTCAAATCTCAGTAGCGAGCCAAGTGCTAGCTTCGTCTGAAGCTCAACATAGCCACACAAGGCTAATTTTCTAGCTTCGCCGAAGCCGTGACAGCTCTGATTAAGAGCTTTAAGCCCTGCGTGTGGAGTTAAACCTAGCCTCACACGAGGCTACATCCTGCCTCGCATGAGGCTTTTTACGCCTCTACGAGAGGGTTGGCCAGGTTAAACCTTTGACCTATTATTTAGTGGGATAACCCACTATGTTAGTGGGGTTAATGCCACTTTAAGTGGGCGGTTACACCCTCCTACTTTGCCCCACGTTCAGTAGAATGGCCAGGTCAATAGGCCATTTTAGGATCGCACGAGCCTGTCTAGCCTCGCATGCAGCTCACATTTAGCCTCACGCGAGCGTTATAACCACGCGAAGCTCAAAACAGCCTTCGGCGTGAGGCTAGCTGATTGTTGTCAGTCTGGCTGAATTCTAGGGGCGGTTCACTCCTCTAGAGCCTATAAATAGCTCATTTAAGAATGAGCTCAGAAAAAGGCAAGCAGGGAAGGAAAAAAAGAGAGTCAATCAAGGCAGAGCAGAAGAGACAGAAGTGGAAAAGCAGAGAGAAAGCATCGGGCACGAAGCATCGAAGCCAAAGGCATCGAGAGAGCTAGCAAGGATGACTTTTTCTTATTTCTCAGAAGTTTAAGGGAATTATTTCTCTAAGTTTAAGGTGTTAATATCCTAAGGCCTTCCTCCCTTTCAAGGAATCTCCAGAATCAGGCGAGAAGGAATTCCAAGGTAATAGCTTTCAAAGATCGATCGCTCGCATCATCAACGGGACAAAGTTATCGCGCACTCATCAGACTCCCACCAGCACACTTCCCTAGAAATCTCAGAGGAGATCTACTTGTGATTTTTCTTTTAATTACTTGTAATTTTGCTCCTCAATTCTTTTTGTAAGTTTCCCTTTTATTGAATTTTCAATGGAAGACATTAATGTCCTTGCCCAGAACCCTAGATCTGATGTGTTTATTTGGAAAGTCAGATTAGAGTAAAAATAGTTCAAAGCTCAGGGAAAATGGATTCCTTAATGGTGACTAGATATTAAAGGGATCTAGTGTTCAAAATGCTTGATAGATTCAGATGCTCAAAATCAGCAAGCACAATAGTTCTTCCAAAATAACATGCTTATTATGCACCACAGAAAATCCATGAGAAGCATTTTGAGAAACAAAAGGGTTACATGATGAATTGGGTTGTTCACCCTTCTCAGATCTAGGCCTCTTTGACATGATAAAGATATGAAGATGATCAATAAGGGTTTGGCATGAAATATAGAAAGATTTTCACAAAGAAATTATAAAATAGAGAAGATTTTGAGAGATTAGAGATTATACCTTGAAGAAACCAAATTTCTCCTAAAATCAAATAGATCTGAAGTTTTGAGAAGAGATCCCACCAATTTAGGGTTTGATTTGAGATTTGAGGTGATTTAGGAAGATTATAGGGAAGAGGGGTGTAGAAAAATAGGGAAGAGGAAGAGAAAGAAGCAGTGGAGAAGAAAGGAATGAGAAAATTTTGAGATTTAGGGTCTTTAAAACGGGCTAAACAGCAGTAGACCCGATTCACGGTAGACCGCCCGATCGACTGGGGTCTAACCGAAAGCAACTCAGTTACAGTCGGTCGACCGTTTAAAGCAAAATAAATTTTTTTGTATATTAGGTTTTCTCGGTCGACCGCCCGATCGACCAGACCTATTTCAGGTCAATTTGATCGACCAAGATAACCCTAAAAATAGTTCTTTAATAAATAAGAATTTAGGGCTTTTGAAAATTATTTTTACTTGGATATTTTTATGCATAAAATAGAAAAATAACACCAAAAAACTTATAGGCATGAAAATGACATCAAAACAATATATATTTATATATATTATTATATTAATAATATATTTTTCAATAATTAAATCATATATTAAGCTATTAAAAACAAGATATTAAAGACGAATACCCTTAACGGGTTCTGAACTTCTCCTCATCATTCCTCTAGATAAGAGTTGAGACGCGCACTTGCTACCTTAATTTATTGCTTAAATATGGTTTAAATACAATACCAATCACAAGATAGATATATAGACAAAATACACACACACACACACACACGTATATGAGCAAATAAATTAATCTATGTAAACATACATGCAAAGATATCTATCATCCAAGTGAGCATGGGAAAATCTCTAAACATGGGCAAGCAAATCATGACCTAGTAAAGAATAAAAGCAATGTTAACGAACTAGCTCAAATATAAGCAAGCTATAAAAAAAAATCATGTATACATAACTAAAGCATATTAACACAAAAGAAAAAGCTAGCTAATCCTACACATGTATGGATCTAGCTAGAAATGAAATTTTCAAGTAGAAAAGTTACCAAACTATAGACAATCTCCAAAATAGGTGCCTCTTGATAGCGATGCAACGTGATGGGAGATCCTTTAAGCTTTGATGCATCCACCATGAAGGCACCATCTTCCCCTATGTCTTGGAAGAGGACGACACACCTACATCAATCAAGTTTTGTGTATTCTTTGGTACCCAAATCTTTTTAGGTCCTATAGGGTTAGTAGTTTCTCGAATCCAAACTTTTTTATTTAACATGTTTAATTTAGCATAACAAAAATTTGTTAAAATGGCCTTTGCGGCCGCAATATGCACATGTGTACACTTTGCCATACATGAAAGCATGCTTATGTTGATGTGTATGTGCATGTTTTGGATGGTGTGTGTGAGATGAGTGAGGTAAACATTTCTTTTGGGTTTTTCCTTTGGAAATATAGAGCTAAATTTGTTCATGTCAAATGCACACTTTTCAAAGTGGTATCCAGAACATTAATACATTTTTGGATATCCAAAAACTCATTTTTGTTAAAAGCAATATTAGGGCTCTTACCCTTACAAACAAGTTTGTATTTGTCAAAATCCTTTTTCGTTTTCTCAAAAGAAATAGATAAGTCATTTTTCTATTTAAAAATAATTTCTACCTTATTCTTTAGAAAGTCATTTTCTTTTTTCAATTTTTTATTTTATGCAAGAGAAATTTCATATCTATTTTGTAATTCTTCAAAAAATTGTGTAAGTTCATCCATAGTTAATCATTATCTTCTAAAGATGTTTTGAGATTTACCATAGATGTCTCCTCTCCATTTGCCATGAAGCAAACGTATGTGGCATCAATCTCCTCTTTGGAATTCATTTTCAAATCATCCCAAGTGGCTACCATCGCCTTCTTTTTCTTATGCATGTTCTTGGAGGTAGTGACTTGAAGTGAGGGGCAATCCGTAATTAAATGGCCCGTCTTCTTTCAATGAAAGTAAGGACCCATCTCCTCCTCCTTCTTTTCGAATCTCCCTTGATGTCTTCCTCTTTGAAAGTTGCTTTGTCTTCCCATTTTATAAAACATATTGTCCACTTTCCTAATGAGCATGGAAAAATCTTCACCACCGTCTACTGACGATTCTTCTTCATTAAAGGTGATGGAGTAGCCTTGAAAGTTATCACTTTCTTCTTTGGTGTCTCCCTTTCTTCTCTCACCTTCATTTCCATTTCAGGGGTTTTGAGATTTTCAATGAAGCCGGAGAAGTCCATCTCCTCTCTATCGTTGAGCTCCTTGAGGGTTGTATTCTTGACTTCCCAAGCTTTAGGAGGAGCTCTAATGACATTGCGAATATTTTGGTCATAGTCAATGGTGTCACTTAGAGAAGATAATCCATTAGAAATCTTGATGAACCGAGTAAGGATCTCATCAATACTTTCATTTTCAAGCATGTGATAATTCTCATATTGAGAATGGAGCAAGTCAACTTTAGATCTCTTGACTTGCGACATCCCCTCATGAGTAATGATAAGATCATTTCAAACCTCATAAGCTGATTTGCAATTAATTACATAGGAAAGATCATCATCATTTAATACTTGTATAAGTGCATATTGGGCTTTAGCATTAGCCTCATAGTCCTTAGTGGTTTCTTCAGACCATGTATCCTCATCACCGTGAGATTCAATAAATTATTTGGTAATGACCTTGAAAACTTTAACTCCTAAGGACTTAAGGAATAGGTTTATCTTGACCTTCCAAATGGGGAAGTTCAACCTATCAAATTTGAGTGGAGACTTGATGCTAGAAAAGTCGTGTGATGCCATGAAAATAAGTATAGGTGCACAAATAAATAACAAATGCAACAAATGAATATAACCAAATGAAAGGATCTCCTTAAGGTAGTTAAACCAAAACTCTCTGATACCAATTGCAAATCACCAAGAGGGGGGTGAATAGGTGATGGCTATACTAAATGGCAAATAATACAGAATTAAAATTTACTTACTAGCAACCTAGCAAATACCAATCACAACACAAAGAATACTTGCAAATAAGTAAATAATATGAGTGTGCCAGTAAGTAAAGAGAGAGTAGCATTAAGAGAGAAAGAGTAAGCAATCGCAAACACGATGATATGTTTCGAGATTCGAGCCACTGCTCTACGTTCCGCCTTCAATACTATGAAGGATTTTCACTATGACCGATCTCACTAGATCGTCAACCATTACAAGTTCTCACTAGAACTCAATGGACGCACAAGTCCTCTCTTGTGGTGCCGCAACACCAACACGGAGCTCACTAGATTACTTGAGGTCACAACATCTATAACTTCACAATAAAAGGAAATCGATGATCTTCACTTGGTCACAAATAGCTCACAAGCACAATTCTATGTAGACTGTCCAAAAATCACTGAGGACAAGTCATCAGAAAGCAGAGTCCAAACTCCAGACACAAGCCTAATCATAGCCACTAGCGCAACACCAAGACGCGATGATTGAAACCCGCATCTCAACATCACTACAATGACCAAGATGTAGAGCTTGAAAGACGCGCCTCAGTCATCCATGCAATACCTAGACGCATAGCCCGAAGCCCTCATCTCACATAAAGCTTAACGCAGAACTTGAAGCTCGCGTTTCAACCAAACATGAAACTCAAGTGTTACCTAACGGCTAAACGCGAGGCTTAAAGCCCGTGTTTGAATTACAAAGGAACCCTGTGTCTCGGTTATAACTGCCCGCATTACTAGGTCAATTATTGCTCACGTAATGATAGAGTTAACCCCCATTATGGAGTATTTTAGGGGACAATTTTACCCCTGAAACTCCTATAAATAGCTCAGTTTATTGTTGAGGGGGGTCGGAAAAATTTTGGTCGCAAGTCTTGAAAAAACAGAATCTACAGCTGAGAAATACAAAATAGTTAACCTCTTCTAACAACTTACTGAGTATAAGTTTGTTCTAACCTCAAGTCTCTTTGAGATTTTATTGGACAGGAGCTATGCTACTCCGTCTATAATCTGAAGAGAAGATTCCCAGAAGATTGTGACGTTCACCCGGTCAATGGAAAACAAGATTCACTTTCCACCGCCACATCATGAACCCAGCACAAAACAAAGGGAAGATTTGGGCTTGATATCTTCCCTCTCTTGTAATCGAATTATTGATCCATTGTAACTTTCTTTGCAGTCAAATAAAGAATTTACACGCTTTCAATTTTTCCCTTCAAACAAGAGATGGCGACTCTGCTGGGGATTACTTTCTCTACTGATGAGCAAGTCATGGTGCAAGGTGACGTCACCTTCATGGTAAGAATAGTCGAATCGCTTGTCGTAGAATTTGACCAGGCAAAGTAGGAAGAGTTCCACTCTTCCAGCTCCAAGAGCCCAGGGCACGACAGTACCGTAAAGTCTCCTCAGAGATCCGCCCTCAAGTCCCATCGAAGGCTTCCCCGAATGTGGTCTCTGCAGAGAACATCATGGCTGGTAGTATCATACGCAAGGCCAGCGTCAACGTCTCCCACGAGACCCGCGAGGTTAGCGTTGTTGATGGTCAACCAGCTCACCCCGTCCTGTAGGTCACCTAGAGGGGGGTGAATAGGTGACTAGCTAATCTAATGAGAAACTAATGCGAAATTAAAAACTATTTAAGCAAACTAAAAACTATTAACCTAAACACACCAAGTATAACACAAGAGTGTAGCCGAATTCCTTGTGAAGTGCTCTGGACTATCTCCTCAAGATTCCTCTAGATAAGAGTTGAGGTGCCGCTATGGCTCTCTTGGTTGAATATAAGTGTGAGCAAACAATCCCAAGCATGTATCAATAGAGCACAAATATATCAAGCATATAAAAGAGAAAACAATATAAGCATGCAAGATATAAATACAAGTGAGAGATAGAGAAAGCAATCACAAATACAGAAGATTTGTTTTGAGGTTCGAGCACTCTTGCTCTACGTCCCCGCCTTCAACACTATGAAGGATTTCCACTAAAAACCCATCCCACTGAATCACTCTGTGCCGCACACCTGCAACGTATTCACAGTAGAACTCCTTGGAATCACTAGTCCCTCTTATTCCCACAAGAACAACACACGCAAGCACACTAGCTTGTCGAGGCCGCACCTCTACACCGAACTCCCACAAGAACTCAAAACAATACGAACCTGCAAGTTCGTCTCCTCAAATACAAAGTAGAACACTTTTGTGATCTCAACACTTTAATCACCTAAAATCACTCTCACAATAATTCTCCTATAGGATAGATATGGCAATGAAAAGCTCAAGTATGTGTGAGAAAAACTAGGATAGATATGTGGTAAAAAACCCAAGAAATCTCTTTTGAAAACCACTCTTGAAAACTCTCCTTTTGATATGGAAGTTTTAGCTCTAAAACAAGTGGAGAACACCTCTGAAATAGATGGAAAAAACTAGCTTAAAACCCACTTGAAATCTTGTTGAAAATAGTCCAAGGAAACCCCAATTTATAGGCTCCCAAAATATGGTCGTTGGAGGCCAAATCAGCAGCTGACGCTACAATCGGTCGACCGCCTGGTCGACCGGCCAACGGTCAGATTTTCGACCGTTGTGCCACCGGTCGACCGCCCGGACAACCGAGCCTTGGATATAGAGAGCAGAGCTATTGCCGTTTGACCGCCCAGTCGACCGGGGCCAGATCCAGAGAACAGAACACTCTGGCGGTCAACCAGGTCAGTCGACCAGCCCTCCAGCCAAACTGGCTAAGCACGTTTGTGCACATCGGTCGACCGCACCGGTCGACCGACTTCTGTCTCGGTCGACCGTCTGGTCGATCGGCAGAAGGCCTGGTCACATCCTTTTAGGGATAAAAACTTGGTATTTTTACGTTTAACAAAATCCCATAAATTCTACAAAAATAAGTTCATTGATATACTTAGATATACAAACATGTTTGATTAAAAATCAAAACATATTAAAATATTTTGAACTATTTTTGTGATATAGAAATTTTAGCTTTAAACAAAAATCGTATTTTTCAAAAACAATCTCTAAATTGAAAAACGATTTTTTCAAAACTTCTCCAAATACAGAAATGAGATATTTTAAACACTTTTGAAGCTTAGTGTGTATGGATATGATCCGCTACACATATAAGATGAAATATCTATGTTTTTTAAATAAGCTCTGAAGTAGTTTTGATAAAACACATGCATACTTTCAAGCTTAAAAATCAAAACGATATTTTCTAAAACACATATAAATTTTATGTGTGTGAAAATTAACTTGAGCAATCCACCAACTAATTTATCCTTTACATTTTATCTAAAAATAAAATCTTGACACTTACAAAACCGACACAAGCCTTCTTGAAAATCTTCTCTTGAAAATCTTCTTCTCCTTCTTGACTTGGTCTAAACCTTGATCCAATGAGCTAGACTCCTCTTGAGTATTTGATGCAATCTTGATGCGCGAGCTCTTAAATCAACACGTGCTAGCTTCAAAACATGACTTCAAATCCTTTGTTGAAGCTAAACACCTACTAAGATCTTGATCAAATATCTAAGAATAAATAAATACAAGATCATTAGTACTATAACTACATGAGTTAATCATCATCAAAACTAGAGCGATGGGCCTTTGAGCCAACAATCTCCCCTTTTTGATGATGACAAAACTCATGGAGTTATATATGTATGGATTAAAGTTAAGCTTCATATAAGCTCCCCTTAACTCATGCATAGCAATAAACAAATAGATATACAATGAAACTCTTGAATTAAACAAACATGTATGCATACACAAGGAGATAAATATGCATAAACTCAAATTCTTCTCCCCTTTTTGCATAAACAAAATATATATCATAAGCAAGAAAAACAAACATGCATATATAAACTCTCAAAATTTTCTCCCCCTTTTTGTCAATTCATCAACAAAGGAGCGAAAACAAATCAAATAATAAAAATATATATGCGATATACATTCATGAAGAAAAGAGACATGAAGTTAGCTCCCTGCATACATGCATTATATGAAGAAGGGATGAGAAGACCCTAACTTACATAAATCATAATATACAATGCATAAGTGGAGATGTCAAGCCCCCTACACACACATAAAGAAGAGATGTCAGGCTCCTCAATATAAGATACACTCAACATGAATCTATATACAGAAGAGATGTTAAACTCCCCTTGCATATAGGCAATACATATCAAAACATTTTTAAACAAAATTTTGATAATACTTAAAACAAAACTTTAAAATTTCTTAAAACAAAATTTTGGTACCACCTGTAAATAAACAAAATTTTAAGATACTAATAGTAGATTTTTGATACTAATTGAAATTTTTGAATACCAATTGAAATTGAAACATATTGATACCAATTGAAATATATTGTAAATTTTGATACCAATTGAAGTATATTGTAAATTTTGATACCAAATAAAAAGTCAATTGAAAGTTGAAACATTGTAAATTTTTGATACTAATTAAAAGGTAAAATATGAAGTATATTCTGACATCAATTGAAATACCAATTGAAAATAATGCATAAGCTCATTAAGATACCAATTAACATTTAAAAATTAGTAAAGCTTAGCATAAACATAGTTTGTGCTTTAAATATGTAAAGTTATTGTAAAACAAGCACAATCAAATCATATATATGTATGAAAAAGAAAATACCAATTGAAATTGATATTATTAGAGATTTTGAAGCATACATGTATAGAAACAAATATGAGTATACAAAATAGAATTTCATGAAGTTCATGTGTATAACTTATAACTATCCACCCTATTCATGCATATGTTAAAATAGATTTTCAATTTGAGCATACAAGACATGGTCGCCCATCCATGCGCCCTTTAAGAGTAGAAGTTTTCAAAAATAAGATTTAAAAATAGTTATAAATTGAAAACATTACCAAATGAAGAATAGATAACTAGTTAAAGTAATTTTTGAAAAACTATTTAAAGATCCTTCAAACATGAAATCAAATCATATGTATCTCATGAAACATTGCTAAGTACATAAAAATTGATACTCTAAATCTATAAAGCTCAAAAATATGCTCATGAAACAAAATCATAAGTAAACATATAATGTGAGTGTACAAAAGTTATGTGAATAGCATATTCATGAAATAATCAATAAAGCTCAAAATAAATATGAAAATATTTTTATCAAACAAATATGAAAATCATAAAAATTTATTTTTCATTAAAAATAAACTTCAAGGCATATGTATGTTCTACCAAAACTAAAAATATACATACATATCCTAAATACAAATGAGTTCATAATGTAATTTGCATGAAGGTAAGTGACTCAAGGTTGTACATGTATATTTATTAGTTTTAGCCAAGAATAACATATACATGAAGCAAAACAAATACAAAAATAGGGAAAACAAGTATAAATGAAAGAATCATCAAAACTAGGTTATACATGTACATGTAATGAGTACAAATGAGTAATGAAGTACAAACATATAAGAATCAAATGTTGCTCACTACTTGTACAAGTATAGACACAAGTTTAATGAAAACTACATCTAAACAAGCATTCACCACATGAAGTACAAAATCAAAACATGCTAAAAATATTATCTATGTAGAAGCATGTAAACTAAATGGGAGTTTAGAGATAGTTACCAAACCATATACACTATTCTCTAAGCCCCAAATAAGGCGGTCCTCCCACCAAACTTTCTTAATAGTGATGCATCAATTTTAGTGTCCATCAAGCTCATGCATCCACCACCAAGGCACCAATCCTCTCACGTCATGTGAGAGCCCACACCTACATCAAACACAAGAGGTGAAAACTTTGGTACCCATTTTCTTTTGGGTCCATGGGGGTTAGCATCATAAGGATCTCAAAGATTTTTATTTACAAAATTAAAAAATTTATCTTATCAAAATAAAACTTTGCTAAATGGCCTTTGCGGCCGCAATGTGTACATTTGTACACTCTAACATGCACATGAGAATGAGTGTGATCATGATGTGCAAAGTGTGCATATATGTGCCGTGGGTTATGTGCATGAATATGTGGAGCTTATTTCTTTTGAAATAAGGTTTTCAATTTATAATGATTAAATGCACAATTGCTCAAAGTTGAGCTTAAACAATTTATTTTATTTTTTAAAACTTGAATCTCATTTTTATTAATAGTTGCAGGAAGAGCATGGCAAGAATGAGAATCAACAATCCTTTTCTTTTTAGAAACATTTTCCTTTTCTTTTGAAACAATTTTTCTTTTTAAAGAGTTGTTTTCTTCCAAGACAATTTCTTTTTTTTTTCCACCAAAATAATTTTATTTTCAAAGAATTATTTCCTTCACAAATATCATTTAATTTAGAATACAAGGAAATATTCTCCTTTTTCAAAGCTTCATTTTCTTTTGAAATATTTTCAAATTCATTTTGAAAAGAATCATTTTCTTTTGAAATGGACTCATATTTATTCGTTAATCTTTTATGGTCCTTTTTAAGTAAATCATATTTTTCAAGAAGTTGTTGACAAAAAGATGCAAGTTCATCATAAGGCATGTTAATATCTTCTTCTAGCTCGGATCCAGAGTTTATCTCAAGGGGGTTATCCCATTGGACCATGTAGCATAAGTTGGAAGCATCACTTCCATCATCCGAGTCACTCCCCGCATAATATTGCTTTTGTTCACAAAAGGAGACTATAATGTTCCATACTACAAAAGCCGAATCAAAATTAGAAACCATAGATAAATATTCATCATTTAGGGTTGACTTTAAAGCATGGATGGCTTTTGCATTAGTCTCTAGATGTTTGCCATTTAAACAATATGAATCTTTTAATAGTGCCAAAATAAACAAGAATACCTAGGCCTTTGAGATACATTGACATCTTAACTTTCCAAGTTTGCATGTTAAGAATGTCAAATATGGGAGGTGTCATGAAATCCATGTGTGTGTAAACAATATTGTGATTAGCTAAAAATGAGGATCTTTAACTCTAGGTTATTAGACCCAAATCAAGAATACCAAGCTCTGATACCAATTGTAAGTCATCTAGAGGGGGTGAATAGGTGACCAGCTAATCTAATGAGAAACTAATACAGGATTAAAAACTATTTAAGCAAACAAAAACTATTAAGCTAAACACACCAAGTATAACACAAGAGTGTAGCCAAATTCCTGATGAAGGGCTCTGGACTATCTCCTCAAGATTCCTCTAGATAAGAGTTGAGGTGCCGCTATGGCTCTCTTAGTTGAATACAAGTGTGAGCAAACAATCCCAAGCATGTATCAATAGAGCACAAATATATCAAGCATATAAAAGAGATAAACAATATAAGCATGAAAGATATAAACACAAGTGAGAGATAGAGAGAGCAATTGTAAACACGGAAGATTTGTTTCGAGGTTCGAGCACCCTTGCTCTGCATCCCCGCCTTCAACACTTTGAAGGATTTCCACTAAAAACCGATCCCACAGGATCACTCGGTGCCGCAACACCTACAACGAGTTCACAGTAGAACTCCTTGGACTCACTAGCCCCTCTCTTGTTCCGACAAGAACAACATATGCAAGCACACTAGCTTGTCGAGGCTGCACCTCTACACCGAGCTCCCACAAGAACTCGAAACAACGCGAACCCGCAAGTTCGCCTCCTCAAATACAAAGTAGAACACTTTGGTGTTCTCAACACTTTGATCACCTAAAAACACTCTCATAACAACTCTCCTATAGGATAGACATGGCAATGAAAGCTCAAGTATGTGTGAGAAAAACTAGGATAGAGATGTGGTGAAAAACCCAAGAAATTTCTTTTGAAAACCACTCTTGAAAACTCTCCTTTTGATATGAAAGTTTTAGCTCTAAAACAAGTGGAGAAAACCTCTGAAATAGATGGAAAAAACTGCTTGAAAACTCATTTGAAATCTTGTTGAAAATAGTTCAAGGGAACCCCAATTTATAGGCTCCCAAAATATGGCCATTGGAGGCCAAATCAGCAGCTGACGCTGCTGTCGGTCGACCGCCGGTCGACCGGCCAATGGTCAAATTTTCAACCGTTGTGCCACCGGTCGACCGCTTAGTCGACCGATGCCTGGATACAGAGAGCAGAGCTCTGTGTCGGTCGATGCCCCGTTCAACCGGGGCCAGATCCAGAGAGCAGAGCTCTCTCGCGGTCGACCGGGTCGGTCGACCGGCCCTCCAGTCAAACTGGCTATGCACATTTGTGCACATCGGTCAACCGGACCGGTCGACCGACTTCTGTCTCGGTCGACCGGTAGAAGGCCTGGTCACATCTTTTTAAGGATAAAAACTTGGTCTTTTTACCTTTAACAAAATCCCATAAATTCTCATAAATTCTACAAAAATAAGTTCATTGATGTACTTAGATATACAAACATGTTTGATTAAAAATCAAAATATATTACAAACATTTTGAACTATTTTTGTGATATAGAAATTTTGGCTTTAAACAAAAACCGTATTTTTTAAAAATAATCTCCAAATTGAAAAATGATTTTTTCAAAACTTCTCCAAATGCAGAAACAAGATATTTTAAACACTTTTGAAACTTAGTGTGTATGTATATTATCCACTACACATATAAGATGAAATATCTATATTTTTGACAATAAGCTCTAAATTAGTTTTTTGATAAAACACATGTATACTTTGAAGCTTAAAAACTAAAATGATATTTTCTAAAACACATAAATTTTGTGTGTGTGTAAATGAACTTGAGCAATCCACCATCTAATCTATCCTTTATATTTTATCTAAAAATAAAATCTTGACACTTACAAAACCCGACACAAGTCATCTTGAAAATCTTCTCTTGAAAATCTTCTTCTCCTTCTTTACTTGGTTCAAACCTTTATCCAATGAGCTAGACTCCTCTTGAGTACTTGATGCGATCTTGGTGCGCGAGCTCTTGAGTCAACACGTGCTAGATTCAAAACTTGACTTCGAATCCTTTGTTGAAGCTAAACACCTACTAAGATCTTGATCAAATATCTGAGACTAAATAAATACAAGATCATTAGTACTATAACTACATGAGTTAATCATCATCAAAACTAGAGCGATGGGCCTTTGGAGCAACACGTCATCTTCCTCAGCTCCAGATTACCAGGGGTTCCCAACAACCCGTATAGCGTAACTGAAATGTCAAACATTGACAGAGGCGATACGTACGTCAACTGCAGACGCAAGAAGCTGGAACAACTATCTGTCCAGCAGATGCAGAATCCGAGGCTCAAGCCCGCGTCTTTTCTGAGTTACGTCAGACGCGCGAAGTCGTGTATGGAGACCAAAACGCGAAGACCAAAAGGCTTACGTTTCTGAGACTTCACCTCTCGAACGCGACGTTCAGCAGCGCGAGGTCCGTGCCTCTTCTTAGAGACACGAGGCCTGCGTCTCTACAACCAAATGCGGGACTCAGAAGGTCCGCATTTCTCAAGTGTCGCTGCCAGATATGACAATCAGCAACACGAGGTCCGCGTCTCTTCTCAGCAGAGGCACGAGACCCGCGTGTCGAAGCCAAAACGCGGGAGTTGCGTCTGTTCTATAAAACGTGAGATCTATATTTCTAAACCCTGTGTTTTAGAGTTGTGATGAAAAGATGGCTCTTAAAAGCTGAAAGCCCCTTGAAAACTCAAGGCTAATCTCTTTGATCCCCCTCTGACAGATCTAAGAGGTTACTTGACAAAGAAGAGGAGTGCTAATCAGATCACTCCATCCTGTAACCGTGATGGCTCATCACGGCAATGCTCTCTGAATGCCGCGATGACTCACATGTGAGCAAGCAATCGGTATTTAGACGATTAACCTCAACCTCCCGATCAGTCAAAAAACGTCATTCCCACAGAAGGGAACCTTCTCTGACGTGGAGTATCCCGAAGTCACTGCAAACATGGCAGGTCCAAGCACTACGCTAGCAGAAGTAGGGAAAAACAGCTGGCAGTCAGCTCTGATGAGTCTGATACGGAACCAAAAGTGTACCGTCATACTCGCACTCAGACTAGTGCGGTAGCCTCAGTTGACTACAGTACCCTAGCCTGGGGCATTGAAGTAAGTGAATCACAATCTGCCATCGTAGAATCATAGGCCTTGAACTCTTCTTTAGAGAAGGAAGCCTTCATATATATGGCAAACACTCCTGAGGAGACGACCAGGTGCTTAGAACAACAAGCCTAGGTCCGAAGGGAACAATTCAATATGATTCGCGCCCAACAAGAATCTATCGATGCCTCAAGCAGATGCTTGCACAATTACTTGAAGACAAGAAGAAATCAAAGGTCAAAACTTCTTCTAAGAAGTCTAAAGGCAAGCGGAAGAAGGGGAGAGTTCATCTTCTGTACATATAGAGAGGGAGGTACAGTCCAACTTCGAGTCCTCTAAGTCTTCATCTGAAGGGTAAGGCAATCCAGAGAATGGGGGTACTTATTTTAAAAGAATGAATAATTAGAGCTACATCTGGAAGCTCTTACCAATCGGAAAGAACTCCAAGAAGTAGGAGTGGTCCCGCCATACCCGGCAGAATGGGATCTTGTCCCATATCCTCCCAAGTTCAAAGCCCCGACCCTACGGGCCTTTGATGGTAAGGGGTCCCCGAACCAACATATCTACTACTTTAAGTCTCAGATAGGGACATAGTAGCAATGATGCCATCTTGGCCCATTTGTTCATCAGTACTCTAAAGGGACTCGTGTTTGAATGGTTCACGAAACTCCCCGAAGACTCCATTAAAATTTGGGGTGATTTGGAGAAGTTTTTCCTTACACGCTTCTTTGAAGATGACTCGGAGGTTACCATCCAACTCTCCTGGCAATAAAGCAATGAAAAGGAGAGTCAGTCAAAGCATTTGTAGAAAGATTTCAGAATATAGCACTCTGATATCCTAACAATATGACCCATGGTAGAAACATGCCCATGCTGTCACAATTTACAAACCTCACTCCTAGCCTAGATAGGAGTTGCTGAAAGCCGCACTTGGAAGTAGTTAGTCCAGCAAGGTGAACAGGCTGAAGAGATTGTCACCAGGTTGGGGCAAAAGAAACAAGCCCAGACCCGAAAGTCAACAAGGCGCACGCCAGAAGTATTTTTCCAATCAAAAGGAAAGACACATTGGCGACAAAGACAAAATCTCCCGTTAAATCTCAGCCGACCCGAGGGGTGGTTCTTCAAGTCAGCTGTGTGCCAACATGCAGTACTCCTTCAAGGATGAGCACGTTGATTCGTTGTTCAAATTACTCAACAAGAGCAACAGATTGAAACTTCCTAAAGCCAGACGTTCTAAGGAGGTCGGCAAGACCGACAATCCTAGCTACTTGCCTGTATCATAGGATGCTGGGGTACCCACCAGAGTTGTTATATCTTCAAAGATATTCTTCAAGCCCTGATTTATATGGAAGTGCTCAAGCTCTGTCCAGAGAAGAAGAAAGTGACGGCTAACATGACATCATTTCTTCAGTTCAGAAACCAGCCTCTAACTCCGGCGGAATAGTTCCCATCCCGAAAGGGGAACTAAGGATGATCAATACAGACCCGCATCACCAACAAGAGAAAGGTCTTGTGCCTGTTCGTATGCCTCAGGGAGAAATTATGTGGGTTCATCCCGACCTTATGGAAGGCCAACAGTGGACTACTGTTACCAACAGGAAG
This sequence comes from Agave tequilana, assembly GCA_038442645.1. Lineage (NCBI taxonomy): Eukaryota > Viridiplantae > Streptophyta > Magnoliopsida > Asparagales > Asparagaceae > Agave > Agave tequilana. Next base: position 46,427 of record JAVJIF010023546.1, read on the forward strand.
TCAAAAGGCAAGGCAAAAACTTTACCTTGCAATATGGTGTGTGCCTCTTCCCGGGAAGTAGAAACTGATGTTCCCTCATTAACTGACTCAGAGGAGGAGACAATCATCCTTGCCGCAGAGTTGAATGCACCACTCATGGTCGAAATCATTTGGGACAGTTATACTTGATGAAATACGACGATTTGGTGACAAATCCGCCTGGACTTACTTCACAACTAGTAAAGACATCCGCGAAGCAATCTGCGGAGAAGTAGAAGGAGTTCGGTACGCCAGAGCCCTCCTGAAGGACAAAGCAGAAGGAACTTTAGCACCTTCCAGCTTTGATGTCTTGGCTCAACTGGCCAACATCCCGGCTAGGATCACCCTTTATGAGCTCCTAAAACTATCAAAGCCAACAAGAGAAGCTCTGAGAGAAGCCTTAGCCGATGCTGAGGTCTTCATGGCCTTGATCCCAGCTGGACCACAGGAGGAAAATAAAGAAGATTGTCTCAACGCCTCTTAAAATACCCCTGCATCACCTTCACGCAAGACGACATGCAGGTCAAGGGGAAACATGATAGGCCCATGTACTTCACAAGGTATATCAGATTATCTGAAGTGAGCCACATTGAGGTAGATCCAGGAGCCGCGTTGAGCATTATGCCTCGCTGGGTCATCCAGCACTTAGGATCCCCACCCACTGATTGAGCATCACTCAAACTATCATTTATGGTTTCAACACCAATGGTACATACCCAATGGGGAAGATCAAACTCAAATATCAGATTGGGGACCGGAGATCTGAGGTGACGTGCTATGTGATTGACGCTGACAATTCATACAATTTGCTACTGGGACGACGTGGATTCATCGTAACTCCATCATCCCCTCCACTCTCCATCAAGTCATGAAGTATATTGACGGAGATGGGAAAGTCCGGACGTTGATCGCCGAAAGGCATCCATTCAAGGGGGCAGAGAACTATTTCACAGACCCCCTCCTATACCAGGATTCTCTGGAGACGAACAAGAATCCACAGCCAAAGGAACCAGACTTTGGTAATGAAGCTGACATTGAACCAGAGGAAGAAGAAGAATGCCTTTGGGAATTAAATCCGCTTGTAACGAGCACTAATAAGATCGATGTTAATAACACCGCCGATGATGTAGGCGAGTGGTACATTAATGAAGAATTAGATTTGGCTTACCTTAATGTGTTTGCTTCTGATTCCATACCATCAGACACTAGTACAGATGTAGGTGATGACCTTTGGTCGACAATAGATGCCCTGACATCATTGTATGTACCAATGAAGTCATCCCTCATGGCATATCAAGGCGTCAGTGATGCACAAGGATCGTTATTCATGGTCCCAGAAAGACACAAAGGCCAAAGACCAATTCTTTTTGGAAGACTCGAGTCTGAATTGATGCCTCGTGAAGACTCAGAAAGCGAGAATGAACCCCCTCAATTCTCCTATTATGAGCCAAATGTACTCATAATGATATAGAACATGGGGTATGACCTAATAAGAGGTCCAGGCTTGAACTTCGGCAAAGGAAGAAGAACATTACTTTGATCTTTCGTTCCAAAAGGGAAAACCCCTGATTATTATCATCAAACTCATAGGGGGTTGGGTTATGCGTCAACTCCAATCCCGTCAGCCTCTGAGTCTTAAGGGTCATCATACCATAATCACTCATCGGGCATGTCATCGTGGGAGTCAGATGTCAGTGTCAGCAACATATTCAGAGAACTTTCAGTAAACATGATTTCAACAAGCCACGTGAAAGATGGAGATGAAGAAATGATCCAATCGGATACAGATCCTTGAATCAAATACCTAAACACTCTCTGAGACATTCGCTTCAAACAACGTGAACCACCCACAGAGGACATGGTCACCCAAATCAATCTGGGAGATGAGGCTAATCCTAAGCCCATCTTTATAAGTGAAAGCTTATCACTCTTCGAGAAGGGAGATCTAATATCTCTCGTGCGGGAGTATATAGATGTTTTCGCTTGGAATTATGAGGATATGCTTGGGGTTGATCCTCAAGTGGCTATGCATCGCCTCAACATCAATTCGGATGCGAAACTAGTCAAACAACACCAGCGACAGTTCTGTCCAGAAATAATGGAAGCAATCCTGTCGGAAGTCAAGAAGCTTATAGACTCCGGTTTCATCAGGGAGGAATTGTCCCCGTTACCAAGAAGAATGGGAAGATCCGGGTTTGCATTGATTTCTGCGATCTAAACGAGGCATGTCCCAAAGATGAATTTCCCCTTCCAATCACAGATGTCATGATCGACAACACGTGTGGGTTCGAACGGATGTCCTTCATAGATGGATTCTCGTGATACAATCAAATCAAGATGTACCTTGATGATGAAAAGCATACACCTTTTAGGATGCCGTTGGGGTATACTGCTATACTGTCATGCCATTCAGATTAAAGAACGAGGGGGCAACATCTAGAGAGCTATGAATGCAATTTTTCACGAGCATATACGCAATACAGTGGAATGCTATGTCGATGACATTACAGTAAAGAGCCATGCTAAAGACGATCACATAGCAGATCTGAAGACAATATTCGATATCATAAGGGCACATCAGTTAAAAATAAATCCCACAAATCTTTCATAAGAGTAGCCAGCGGTAAATTCCTAGGGTTTGTTGTTACATCCAAAGGAATCCACCTTGAGCCAGAGAAAGTCTGCACTGTCTAGGAGATGCAACCTCCAAAGAATCTCAGAGAGCTTAAAGGATTGCAAGGGCAATTAGCATATATCTAGAGGTTTATCTCAAATCTCTCAGGAAAATGCCAACCCTTCACCAAATTGACGAAAAAGGGTGTTTCATTCATTTGAGACGAGGCTTGCCAATAAGCGTTCGAGGAAATCGAGTGGTACCTCACGCAACCACTGTCCTTATAGCTCCGGTGTCAGTAAAACCTTTTCTGATATACGTCCGAGTGACGGATCATTCCCTAGGACCTTTGCTAGCCCAGAATAATGATCAAGGATATGAGCAGGCAATCTACTATCTGAGTAGAACTATGATCATTGTCGAACATCGATATAACCTGATCGAAAAGAAATGTATGGCATTGGTATTCGCTGTCCAGAAAATGCGACATTACTTGGTGGGCCAAACTATACATGTCATATAAAAGCAATCCTTTAAGATTGCTTATGACAAAGCCATCATCACTAGATGGTCGATTGGCGAAATGGGCCATATTGCTCTCCAAATATGAGATGCAATTCCTACCGCAAAAGCCGTGAATGGATAGACAGTGGCAGATATCCTGGCTGAGCATCCAGTTCTAAGGGCTTCCAAGCTTTATGAGGATCTCCCAGATGAGTTTGTTAAAGTTTGCTTGACCCAGACACCTTTCGAAGGACAGGTGTGGTAACTATTCTTTGACGGTGCGTCAAGAACGGGTTTGCGAGGAAATATCATAGTAGGAGTGAGGTAGTACTTGTCTCCCCACAGAACTATGTAATCCCTCATGCATTCTCATTAACTGAGCCATGTTCCAACAATGTAGCGGAATACAATGCTCCCTTGATCAGAATGCAACTCGCCGATGAGATTGGCGTTAAAAATCTCAAAGCCTACAGTGACTCTAAGCTCATCGTTAACCAAGTTCGTGGGGTGATCAGTCACATATATTGCATATATATTGTCACATCACCATATTTTATCTAATAAATTCTATTAATAAGTCTTATTCTTCTTTGTTAAATATAGGCCCATTGCTAAAAGAAAGGGAGGAGAAACAAGCCCAAAAGCCCATCAAAATTTTGATTTAATTCAGAATTAATTCAAAATTAGAAGATTAGGGAAGATCAAGGCAGATCAGAGAGGATAAAACCAGTTGAACATCGGTTAAAATGGATCTTTACAAATCAATCAGTTAAAGCTAATAATCAAAGGCCGTTTTGATTAACCTAGGAGCTGAAATGAGAAAACTAGCAGAAGATATGGGGGAATCATCAAATCAGGGACTTCCACCATTTGGGTGTGGCCACCTGGCCACACCAGGGCCACGGAAACGTGGTCCAAGCCGCATTTTCGCAGCAAAGTTGAGGTTGTTGGGGAGCATTTGCTCCCCCAATCTTCCTACACCCTCTCATGTCAGGTTTTTCCCTATAAACACCATTTTCAACAGAGAAGAAGGGAGCGAAGATTAGGATTAAATTTCTTGTTTATTTTTAGGGTTTTAGGAGCATTGTTAGATAGATTAGAGAAGTTGTATCTCCGCTTTATTTTTTTCAGTTTAGACCAGCAAAGAGAGAAGAGTGAGATTGAGTATGTATCATCTTTGAAGTGACAATCAAAGAAGCTTCTACTCGCTTATTCAACTCAACTCGAATTCGGTATGTTTATGTTTAATTTTCATTCTCTTGTTTGTTTTCAGTTCATCATGAGTAGCTAAATCATTTCTGGGCTCACCAATTAATCTTTTCTACCTCCTCTCTCTCGATTGAATTTTATGAAAGAGCGCTATTGAATCATAATGCCTAAATGAATCATAATGCCTAAAGTTAAATTTTATTCTTAAAAGCTCATGATGATGCTCTTCTTTTAAAACTTGGACTTTCAAAGCACAAATATTTTCAAATCATTTTTATTCCATACTTGCTTCTTCGCACTTGATGGTTTAACATTCTATTTTGATGTTGTGTTAAGAAAGACCTCAAGATTTGATCCAAAATCATCTCATTTGTTTTACTTGAACATTAAAAGAAATTAAGTTTTTTGCCTATGATAAAAGTGATGCACCAAAAATGTTCTTGAGATAAGTAGTTGAGTAAAAAAATTAGTGAGCCCAGATCTTCTTCTTATATTAAAAACAGCACATCACTCTTCAAACTCTTAAATCACTTTTTCAAAACCTTCTCTAAATTTGCAATTTTTCTTTTAATCATTTCCCTTCTCTCCATTCTCTTTTCAACTTAAAGACACCAACTTCATTCTTTGTTACTTAACAAAAATACTGAAAAGCTTCTATCGCATTCCTCCTCGTGGACACGACCCGTTAGCCAAAGCTACACGGTAATTCTTATCATTCTCATTCTACAATCAATTTTGGCGCCATTGTCGGGGAGGGGACGGTGTATTCGTTTTAACAAGTTTGGTGTCTTATTTCAGGGACGTTAAGATTTAGATTTAGCACTCAAGTTTTGCAAGAGAAGACTTGATATTCTATGCCCCTACTCTCGAAAGTAGGAAATAGAATTTCAAGAAATTGCGCTGCAAAAGTTAAAATTTTTGTTGGACTACTAAAAACTCTTTTTTGCAGGACATATTGCATGAAAAAATAAAGTTTTGTGTGTTATTATTCTTGCTATATCTAATATTTATAATCCTTATTTTAATCCAACAGTAATCTGAGTGAATATTAATTGCTTAAAAAAACGTTTAGACTTGCATTCTAGGCATTTGTCTAATTACGTTTATTTTACAATTACTGTTGAAGATAGCTGGAGACAAGGTACGTATGCATATAGTTTAGGAAACATTCTTGGGTGATATATGCTTTTGAATGCTACTTTTCTATATCTTGCACACTTTGCATAATCGATTCTAAGGGCAAAACCCAAATCAAGATAAGGTGGGGAAGTCATTACCCTTTCTTAGCCCACAACCATCTCCAAGCACGCACAACCTAAGCCTCAGTAAAATCTAATAGGCGTTGGCCTTAGGGACATCTCGAACTTACTAGGAGATTATCCTAAGGGGAAAGGTGTTAGAATTTGACTCCTGCCAAATCAGTGTCTAGGAAAAAGATTGAGGGGCGAAACTCCGAAGGCTGGTGGTTTGGCTTAATTAGGCCCATTGCTTTTGCGCGGATACCTCCCACCAATCTTGCCCTGACCTGGCTGATTAGCTTGTGGTCAAAGTCTGCATTATACCTCCTGTGGACAATCAACCAGTTAGGAGTTGTTCTAGGTCAAGGTTACCTTAGATTAGGCTTGGTTGATTACTCTTGTTGACTATTGGTAAACTTGTTCGTGATTGTGATTGTGTTTATGTATGCAAGTATGGTCAAGAGACCCTAATTCACCTAGGTTGACTAGAAACACATCACCACCCAAGTTTGAACCAAAACCAGATCCGGTTATGGCTCAACCGACATCTTTGCAGGATAGGTTCTATCCCATTAGAACCTCACTTCCATCTTGCATCCAACTTCCATCGGTTGGTGAATACAATTTTGAGCTCAAGCCTCAGTTCATCAACACACTCCCCAAGTTTCATAGCTTAGAGTCTGAAGATACTTATTTCTTTATAAGAGAATTTAAGGAAGTATGTCTAATGATGAATATTTCACACCTTGTAGATGATGCTATTAGGTTGAGATTTGTCCCTTTCGCTCTTAAGGACTTAGCCAAGAAATGGCTTTACAGCTTTAGCGGCCGGCTCTATTATATCTTGGGATGTTTTCATCAAGGTCTTCTTGAAGAAATTCTATCCAATTCATAAGACCGCTCTCATTAGGAATAACATCATGCAATTCAAGTAAGAACCTAGTGAACCGTTTTGGAGGTACTTTGAACGCTTTAAAGACCTCTTTGTCCAATATCCTCATCATGGAATAGAGAAATGGCGATAATGCCAAATTTTTTATGATGGTTTAGACTATTTGACCAAGACCCTCTTAGAAAGCATGTGCCAAGGGGATTCTTGCAGAAGGATGAAAATAAAAGATGAGATTTATATGAGAATCTAGCGGAAAAGACCATCTAATGAGAACCTACTAGTGAAACCTCGAGCAACTCAAACTCCATCTCTTTAAAAGGAGGTCTCCATTCTATTGAATCACCCATAACTAATGAGGCTAAGTTAGCTAACCTAGCGAGAAGACTGGAAGCTTTAGAAACTAAGGAACCAAGTCCAGTCAATCAAGTCAGCCCAAACCAATTTCCAACTTCGGACTGTACTTACTGTCAAGCCATAAATCATGTATTTGAGGAGTATCCTGTGTTTCAAGGCCGATGAATAGCCTGAACTGATGAATGCGGCCTTTTCAAGGCCGAACAATAATTTTACGCACCAACATACAATCCTGGCTGGAGAAATCACCCGAATTTCTCATGGAGCCAAAATAACAATGATCACTCATGGTCAAATCATGCAAGCCACTTCCATCATGCTAATAATTCTTCCAATCATCAACCCAACTTTTTCAATTTTCACAATAATTATCCCAACCATTCACCTAACTTTTCAAACTATCAACAAAATTTTCTCAACCAAGCTCCACAATCTTCCTTCCAGAATCCTCAACTAGAAAGGAGAATGACTGACTTTGAGAGAAACATAGAAAGATACATAAAGAACCAAGATTTTCTCATGCAAACTATACAGAGGATAGAGGTTCAAATGAGCCAATTAGCCACTCCACAGAATGAGAGACAAAAGGGTACCTTGCCTAGTCAACTAATAACGAATCCTAGGAATTCTCAACAAGCTCATTTGGCTAAGGATCAATCAATGAATCAATGCAATGATATTCATACATTGAAGTCGGGAAAGAAAGAGTCTCAACACCATCTAATCCCATTCAGCACAACCACAATCAAACATCCATCTCATCTAATCCCAATCCTTCCAAATCTAACGAATCTAAAAAAGATAAGTCAACCAGTCAGGTGCACCAGCCTATAGTACCATTTCCTAATAGGCTAAAAAACAACAAACAAAATCCACACATGCATAAGATAATTGAGATCTTCAATCAAGTGAAGATAAATGTGCCACTTCTTGATGCCATCCAACAAGTCCCATCCTATGCTAAGTTTCTTATAGACATGTGCACCAAGAAGAGAAAGACTAATGTACCCAAAAAGGTCTTCTTAGCCACTAACATTAGTGAGCTATTGTCGGGTCCGATCCCTGTCAAGTACAAGGATTCAGGTTGTCCCACCATTGCCTGCACAATAGGACAAGCCGAGATTACTCGTGCACTTCTTGACTTGGGGCCAAGTATCAACTTGCTTCCATTCTCTGTTTATCAACAACTCAGGTTGGGCGATCTTAGTCCTACACGAGTCACTAGCTGACCGTTCAGTGAAACTTCTAAAAGAGAAATTAATGATGTCCTTATCCGAGTTAGGGAGTTTATTTACCCCGTTGATTTCAAGTTCTAGAGACATAACCTGTGTCCAATCCTAGGGCTCAAACTCCTATTATCTAGCCTAGCGACCATTCCTTGCTACTGCCAATGCCATCATCAATTGTAGGAATGGGCCCATGAGGTTAACCTTTAGGGACATGACTAGAGAAGTCAATGTCTTCGACCTAGGAAAACAACCCGTGATGTTGAGGACCAAACATTTGAAGTCAATCTCATTGAGAACTTAATAAGTGAACATAGGAAAGAATTAGAATTAGAAACTGAGTGTGGCATCGGGTTAGAGCCTGACGACTTTAATCTAGATCAGGTTGTTGAGTCAGCTGTGAATTGGGCCTCGAACCCTATTTCACCAAATATAGAGCCTACTAATTTAACTCATCCTTCCAGTGAGCCTTCCTCCTCCTTAGAATTGAAAGTCTTACCTGCGCATCTCAAGTATGTCTATTTAGGCGAACAAGAGACCTTTCTTGTCATCATTGTTTCCTATTTAAATAACGGGCAAGAAGAAGATCTTAAAGCAATTCTAAGAAAACATAGGGAAGCCATTGGTTGGACTATGACTGATATAAAGGGATTAAGTCCAACCATCATTCAACATCACATTCATCTCAATGAAGATGCCACCCTAAATGAGACCCGCAGCGTAGGTTAAACCTTATAATGCAAGGGTTGTTCATGCTGAAATTGTGAAACTCTTAGACAATGGGATTATATATCCCATTTCTGATAGCCAATGGGTCAGTCCTGTCCACGCGGTTCCAAAGAAATTCAGTTTCACCGTAGTGGAAAATGAGAATAAAGAGTTGGTCCAAACTCAACTTCCCATGAAGAGCTTGTATTGACTATAGGAAACATAATGCTGCAACTCGTAAGGACCATTTTTCACTTCCCTTCATTGATCAAATGCTTGAACGTTTGGCAGGCCATGAGTATTACTGTTTCTTGGACGGTTACTCGAGGTATAATCAGATTCCTATTGCTCCTGAGGACCAAGAAAAGACTACGTTCACATGTCCATTTGGGACATTTGCTTATAGTCGGATGCCTTTCGGCTTATGCAATGCCCCAACAACATTTCAACGTTGCATGTTGAGTCTTTTTTCTAATATGGTAGAATTATTGTTAGAGATCTTCATGGATGATTTCTCCATCTACGGAGATTCATTCACTCAATATCTCCACCATTTAGAACTTGTCCTCTAACGTTGTGCTGAGAAAAATCTGACACTGAACTGAGAGACATGCCACTTTATGGTAAAACATAGAATTATCTTGGGTCATGAAATCTCCAAGAAGAGAATTGAAGTGGATAGAGCCAAGATTGAGGTTATTTCTAAGCTTCCCATACCCAAATGCGTGAAGGATATTAGATCCTTCTTAGGACATGCCAGTTTTTACAGAAGATTTATCAAAGATTTTAACAAGATTGCTAGGCCCATGACTAATTTGTTAGCTAAGGACGTGTCCTTCACTTTCGATGCTGAATGTATGAATTCTTAGGAGAAGCTTAAGAGAGAGCTTATTTCTACACCAATCATATCTGTACCGGATTGTCTAAGCCATTCGAAATCATGTGCGATGCTTCTGATTTTGCCATAGGCGCTGTCCTAGGACAACGCATTGATAACAAGCAGCACGTGATTTACTACTCTAATAGGACTCTCAATGATGCTCGATTGAACTACACTACTACTGAGAAGAAATTCTTGGCAATATAATTTTGTAGGTGCAATACACTAAAAACCCTCACGAGATAAACTCGTCCTCTAGGGGTAACCTAGAGGTTTAACGGCTTGTTGCATATGCTCAGTGCAATCGAGTGACCTGCAAAAGTGGTCTAATAATTGATTAGAATTAGTTTGATATTTTGCTCGAGGGCAAGCAAAAGATAAGTATGGGGGTGTGATCGGTCACATATATTGCATATATATTGTCACATTATCATATTTTTATCTAATAAATCCTATTAATAAGTCTTATTCTTCTTTGTTAATATAGGCCCATTGCAAAAAGAAGGGAAGAGAAACGAGCCTAAAAGCCCATCAAAATTCTGATTTATTCAGAATTAATTTTAAATTAGAAGATCAGAGCAGATCAAGGCAGATCAGAGAGGATAAAACTGGTTAAACATCGGTTAAAATGGATCTTTACAAATCAATCAGTTAAAGCCAATAATCAATGGCCATTTGATTAACCCAGGAGCTGAAACGAGAAAACCAGCAGAAGATATGAGGGAATCATCAAAGCGGGGACTTCCACCATTTGGGTGTGGCCACCTGGCCACACCAGGGCCGCGAAAATGCGGCTTGGGCCACGTTTTCGCGACAAAGTTGAGGTTGTTGGGGGAGTGTTTGCTCTCCCCATCTTCCGACGCCTCTCCCGTCTGGTTTTTCCCTATAAATACCATTTTCGACAGAGAAGAAGGGAGCGAAGGCTAGGATTAATTTCTTATTTATTTTTAGAGTTTTAGGAGCATTGTTAGATAGATTGGAGAAGTTGTATCCCCGCTTTTTTTTGTTTCAGTTTAGACCAGCAAAGAGAGAAGAGTGGAATGAGTGTGTAATTTGTCTTTGAAGTGACAATCAAGGAGCTTCTACTCGCTTATTCAACTCAACTCGAATTCGGTATTTTTATGTTTAATTTTCATTCTCTTGTTTGTTTTCAGTTCAACATGTGTAGCTAAATCGTTTTTCTGAGCTCACTAATTAATCTTTTCTACCTCCTCTCTCTCGATTGAATTTTATGAAAGAACTCTCTTGAATCATAATGCCTAAAGTTAAACTTTATTCTTGAAAGCTCATGATGATGCTCTTCTTTTAAAACTTAGACATTCAAAGTACAAATATTTTCAAATCATTTTTATTCCATACTTACTTCTTCGCGCTTGATGGTTTAACATTCTATTTTTGATGTTTGTTAAGAAAGACCTCAAGATTTGATCCAAAATCATCTCATTTGTTTTACTTGAACATTGAAAGAAATTAAGCTTTTTATCTATGATAAAAAATGATGCACCAAAAATGTTCTTGAGATAAGTAGTTGAGTAAAAAAATTAGTGAGCCCAGATCTTCTTCTTATATTAAAAACAACATATCACCCTTCAAACTCTTAAATCACTTTTTCCCAAAACTTTTTCTAAATTTGCAATTTTTCTTTTAATCATTTCCCTTTTCTCCATTCTCTTTTTCAACTTAAAGACGCCAACTTTATTCTTTGTTACTTAACAAAATCACCGAAGAGCTTCTATCGCATTCCTCCTCGTGGACACGACCCGTTAGCCCAAAGCTACACGGTAATTCTTATCATTCTCATTTTATAATCATGGGGAGTACGAGGTCAGATATGAAGACTTAGTACTCTATCATAAAGCAACTATTTACATGGCCGAGAGGTTCAAAAACTTTTACATCGACCATGTACCTCGCCAGCAGAACGCGCATGCAGATGCACTGGCATCTCTCGCTGCTTCCTTGGCTCTTCCAGCCGGAGTAGTAGAGAAAATATATGTCTATAGTCTTGACCTGTATTGCCCAAGATTCACTTATGAAGACCACAAAAGCTGACAGGAGACCATGAAGTCAAAGAAGCTCAAGAGACTTCAACAGGTCCAGAGCTCAAGGACTAGCGATTCCTATACATCGACTATGCATTGTACGACATCTTTCCTGATGACCCCAAAGAGGCGGCTGCCATTAGAAGGAAAGCCTCTAAATTCTACTATAATGCGATCACGCGAATACTATATCGCCGATCAAATGACATAATCCTCCTCCACTGCCTATCAAATAAGGAGGCACAGGAAAACTCAAAGAAACGCATGATGGCATGTGTAAAGCTCATCAGCCTGGCCTGTAGCTTCGAGATCTACTCTAAAGACTAGGGTATTATTAGCCAGGGATGATCCCTGATGCCATCGCTTACGCCAAGCGATGCCACGCTTGTCTGATCCATGGTGACATCATCCACCAGGCACCAGGACATCTTCGCCCTATAACTTCTTCCTGGCCATTCGAGATGTGGGGACTGTATGTGTTTGGCCCGATCACCCACCATCATCAAAGGACATCGGTTCATCCTAATCATAACCGATTACTTCTCTAAATGGGCTGAAGCTATTCCCTTGAGAGAGGTAAAGACATCTGACATGATCAGGTTCATTAGACATCACGTCATTTACCGCTTTGGCGTGCCACGATGAATTATACATGATAATGGGCCCAGTTCATCAGCCAAGCCTTTCAAAGATTCTACAACAAGTTCAGAATCAAGAGTGTGTCTTCAACAGCATACTATCTGGCTGCTAACGGCCTTGCAGAAGTTTTCAACAAGACTATTGAAAACTTCTCAAGAATTTCATCTCGAAAAGCCAACGTAACAGGACAACAAATTAGGTGAATGCTTATGGGCTTATCGCACGACGGTTCGAACCCCGACGAAAGCTACACCATTTTCTTTGGTATATGGGTGTGAAGCTATACTCCCATTAGAAATTTAGATCCCATCTCTACGCATCGCCTTGACAACAGAGATGACAAATGAAGAGAAGCATCGAATGCGACTCTAAGAGCTGAAGGCTTTGGATGATAAAACGCCTGCAAGTTCAACAGCAAATCGAGCTCTATCAAGCTCGAATTACCAGAGCCTTCAACAAAAAAGTCAAGGAGCAGACTTTCAAGAAAGGTGACCTTGTCTTAGCCGTCAGAAGACCCATGGTCATGACACATACGACCAATGGTAAATTTCAGCCCAAATGGGAATGATCATTTGTAGTAGAGTTAGTCTACTCGAATGGAGCATACCGCCTTATAACCCCAGACGGGGATACGTTCATGATGCCAATCAATGGCAAATTCTTGAAGAAATACTATCCTTGATAGCATTCTTCTCATGATCAGGTTAATACTACACCTCTGATCAAAACTCCAGATCCAAGATGTTTGAAAGAACGCCAAAGAAAAGCTTCTTTCTTCCTTCACTGGACCATATCATGGTCGAGCAGTGTCGAGCCGATCGAGCACTGGTTACATCATGATGCATGATGTAACATTAAGGAGAAACAAAGTGCAAGACTTTAGTTTTAACCTTGTTACTCTTCTCTAATGTACCTATGGACATCTAACGCCTCCGACAGCTAAGGATAGAGGAAAATGTTGGCTTTTAAGTCCAACATAAGTCTTTGACACTCATCATGCTTAGGGGAATAGCATGGCTATCCTAACTCAAAATAGTTGGTAAAGGTACACCAAATCCGTTGATAGCTGAGGGTTTGCTAAAAATCTTAAGGGATTTGGTCCCATCCTCTCCTCTAAAATCTCCTACAAATTCTCTTCCACAATGGTAGGGCCACAAAAATACCTGTGTTCATTTCTCCAATGAAATAAGCGGGACTTGTCACGTTAACAGTAAACCTCTGACAAGCCAGATTTTCTGATCCCCAGTGGATTCAGTCAAGTTAATATTAAACCTCTGACAATGAAACTCTTTTAAAATTTTTGCTGTTATGTTAATATTACACCTCTAGTGACGAACCTCCCATGTCCCTAGAAAATCAATGATTGTCATGTTAATATTACCCCTCTGACATTTCATTTTATTTTCACCAAAGTCCCCTACCAATTCTCTCCCATAGAGTGGTAGATCCACAAACTCAATCATTGTTAAGTTTAATACCACACCTCTAACAATGGAAAGTTTCAATACTTCCCAGCGAGGATGAACTTCACTTGTCTCTTCCTTGCATGGAGCCACAAGTCCTCAATATTACTCATATTGCAAACCAATTCTTGTCAAGTTAATACTACACCTCTGACATTCCAACTCCACTTGTCAATTCTCATCAATGAATGACAAGTCCTCAAATTGCTCATATTCAAATCAACTACTATCACTGCCAAGTTCAATATTAAACCTCTGACAGTCACTTTTTCTCAGGCTTCCATATCGAAACTGAGATGAGCGATGCTAAGTTTAACATCACACCTCTAGATCCAGTTCATTGTTAAGTTCAATAAAACATCTATGATAATGACTTTCCCTCAAACTTCCCTATCGAAGTCGAGACGACTAATGCCAAGTTCAAAATTACACCTCTAAGATTACCTCCACTGTCAAGTTTAACACTACACCTATGACAGTGGTATTTTTGATTTTCCCAAACGAAACTGAAATACTTGTAGAGTTAAGTTAACATCACACACCCTAGCTCACATCCTTATCAAGTTAATATCATACCTTTGACAAGATCTAATCCAATCCGTTAAGTTAATATCACACCTCTGACGGTAAAAATTCTCTTAGATCCTCAACGGTCTGGTCTCACTTGTTATTCTTGTCAACAGAATAGTAGGTCCACTTAAAAGCACTGTTAGGCTAATATTATACCTTTAACAGTGTTTCCATCAAATCCCCAGCTGAGTCCTAATTACGTTAATACTAAACCTCTGATGAATACTCATTATAATCCTCCATGGGGGTGAAAACTTCACTTGTCATTCTTCCGTGGATTGGCAAGTCCACAGAAACTATCCCGCTCATGTCAAGTTAACACACACCTTTGACAGTGTGCTTGAATTCCTGAAATGGAATTTTTTCCTAACTTTGACTTGCTAAATTAAAATGTTACATTTCTAGCAAATCAAAGGTAATCACTTCTACTTGTCTGGTTTTGAATACAAAAGAAAGAAGTCAAGATATGTATGAAGACAAGAAAAGTGTCACTTTTATTGATTCAAACATATGAAAGTGATACAAGAACGCTCTCTTATACAATAAGATTGAGTATTATCACAAAGGAGTACAAAGAAGTCCCTTTACTCAGTGAAAGGTTGCACTCGCTCTTTAAAACATCAAGGGTATATGAAACTTGTCTTCTTGACTGCGGCAAGGAAAAGCGGATCGACTTCTCTCTTCTTGAAAAATGATGTTTCTCAAGATCGAAATGTAGGGAAGCATTCTGATTCCACCCAACCAGCTGGTGTGAAGGCCTCCACAACGCTGTAATTCTTCATTTAATAAGCATCTCACCACCAGAAAGTCATCCAACGAGAATGAATTTTTTGTCGTTGTCACTTCTTTGAGTAAGATTGGTGAAGGGAGGATCCGAGGCCTTACTGGTGACGTCCTCTTTCCTGTGGCCTTCAAAGACGCCATACTCACTGTGACCATGAAGAACCGGGGCATTGCTAGTGCGTCATATCCAATAAGGCCTTGACGGGTACTGGTAACCGCGCTGAACCAAGCTCGCCCATGGACAGGAGTTCTGACTTCCTGAGTTCTTGCCAATCGAACAAGCTAGTCGGTCCAAATATTCTCCCATGAATCAAGCTAGCCCATGGACAAGAGTATGATATGGGCTTTATGAACTTTGAGTGTTTAGTGACCATGTGATTTACATATTTTTCATAAAATAAATTTTGTTTGATTCCTTGCTTGAAGGATTTCGTACTAGTTTACAAGTTTTTCATTTAACTAGTTGCGGTATTCTTCGTTATGGTAGAGTTTTTCAAACATACTATATTTTTTAAATCTATTTTTTGAAAATCCTACCCTTCAAGGGCGGTTGGTTGGGAGACCATGCTTGTATGTTAATATTGAAAATCATTTTAAACATGTGCATGAAATGGGTGGAAAGGTATTATGAGATATACACTTGATATTATTGTTGTTTCAAATTGGTATCATTAGATTTTTTTCAATGGTATCAATATTGACATTTTTTTTGTATACTCATATATTTTTTATGTATGTATGCTTTCACTTCAAAGAGTATCAATTTCGATTGGTATTAAAAATTTTCATACATATATATATTTGTCTTATTTGTGCTTATTATATCCTATATCTTGGAGCACAAATTTTGATTATGATAAGCTTGATTTTTTAAATAACTATCATTTTCAATTGATTAGTTTTCAATTGGTATCCTAATACAAGCCTATGCATCATTTTAGTTGGTATTTCATAAAGGGAGAGAAAAATTCGTATTTCATCTTCCAATTGGTATTTGTATACCATTGGTTTTGTTTTCCACTCCCATGTTTTATGATGATAAATGATTGAAAATTAATATTGATTTTTAATTTGTATCATATGCTTATAAAGAAAAATACCTTCAATTGGTATCGAGATGTTATTTATTTACTTATCAATTGTATCAAGATTTTGTTTTTATATCAATTGGTATATGTTTTTATTTTGATATAAAAATGTTTGATTGAAACTTGTTTTCAATACCTCATTTACTTTCAATTGACAGGCATTTCTTAAATGTTTTTATGTTCACTTTCAGTTGGTATCAATATGCACTTCATTGACATATTTTTAATGGCATCATATTGGTTTTGATTGCACCCCTTATTTGTATCATTTTTGTTTTAAACAAAAGGGGAGAACATTTTGTTTTATTTTCTTTTACCTTTTTGTTGATGATTGACAAAAAGGGGAGAAGTATTTGAGTTTATATGCATGTATTGAGTTTTTATATGCATATAGTTGAGTTTTCAATATAGTTGAGTTTTTATTTTTTTTGTATCCATTTGTTTGGTATCAAGAGCTTCTATTGATTGATTAATTTTTTTTAATTGATTGGTATCAAGAGCATGTTCATTTCATTGTTTTATGCATAGTCATGTTTAGTATTTATTGCATATCTTATGTTTATTGCTATGCATGTGTTAAGAGGGAGCCGGGCCGATCAACCGCCTGCCGCCAAGGCTGACAGATCAGCCCAACAGCTTGTTTCTTTGGGGGTCTATATAAACCCCATTTGTATGGGTTTTTCTCTAAGATTTTAGAGCCAAAAATTTCAGATCTCTTCTATTGTTTTAAAGCAAAAAGTTTTGGGTTCAAATTACTATTCCTTATTTGTTTTTAAAGTGTTTGTTATTTCAAAGAAAATAGGCTTTTGGGAATTGGTTTTTTGATCTATAATTCCATATCTTTTTGGTGTTTTTCCCAAGTGATTTTCTTTGATCAAAACACTTTGTTTTCTACACTTGAGCCATATCATTCTATCCTTTCTATAGGATCTTTTAATTGTGGGAAAGAATTAGTTTGTGGTTGTGGACACCACCAAGTGTTGTACCCTCCTTTATTTGTTGTATCCCTCTTTGATAGAGGTTGATTTGGAGTGGTGGTTAGCTCCCTCTTTGGTAGAGGTTGAGGTTGTGGCTTGCTCCCTCTAGTGAGAGGTGAGTTTGGATTTGTATCCCTCTTTGTGAAGAGGTGGATTGTAAATCCTTCTCGGTGAGGTGGGGACGTAGAGCTCGTGAAGGTTAGGTGTGGAAATTCTCGGTGAAGGTGGGGGTGCAGCTAGGTCGTCGAACTCAAAACAAATCTCGTTGTTTGCGTTTGACCATTGACTCTAACCTCTTTCTCTCTTTATTTGTGCCTTGCATCTTTCATGTTGTCATATCATTATTATATGCTTGCTTGTTTGTGTGTGCCTCACTTGTGCTTAACCACGAGAGCTTCATATAGCGCTCAACTCTTATTCAGAGGAATCAGAGGAGTTAGTCCAGAGCCCTTCACCGGGAATTCGGCTACACTCGTTGGTTGCACTAAGTTAGATGTAATTTTTTAAATTCCGCATTTATTTCATTAGATTAGCCGTACACCTATTCACCCCCCTCTAGGTGTACCTTCACCAAGACTGCGTCTCTACTTCGAATGTCCGTCCCTTCAGCAAAATAAGAGATGTGTCTCCACTACAAATGAGGTATGCATTTCTAAGGTAACATAACCTTTACGTCTATAAGACTTGCATTCAGTCTTTGCTTCTACGATTAGTTCAACAGTACACTGGTACAAGTAGACGATTGTTTACCCCCGGTTCAACAGTACATCAACAACCAGCTCAGAGCGCCGAGGAGGTCTGAACTACGTATCTAGACACTCACGACGATCATCTCTGATGGCTTCCAACGGTTTTACAATACCTCACAAAGACCATATTCCAAACAGGATCGAGCTCAGAGCATCTCAAATGATTGCCAGTCCAATCATCAAAACATGAATTCAACCAAAATCCAAAGTATTTCGAAATCTGTCCCAGTCAACACGGAATATCAAAAACTTTGAGGGGGTTCTGTACTGTCCAAAAATCTAAGGACAAGTCATGAGAAAGCAGAGTCTAAACTCCGGACGCAAGGCTAATTATAGCCACTAGCGCAGCACCAAGACGCGAGGATTGAAACCCACGTCTTAACATCACTACAATACACCAAGACGAGGAGTTTAAAATTTGTGCCTCAGTCATCCATTCAATACCTAGACGCGAGCCCGAAGCCCTTGTCTCACATAAAGCTTGACACAGAACTTGAAGCTCGCTTTTCAACCAACGTGAGCTCAAGCGTTACCTCAATGGCTAAACGCGAGGCTCAAAGCCGCGTTTCAACTACAAAGAAACTATGCGTCTCGATTATTCTGCCCTCATTACTTGATCAATTACGCCCACATAATGAGGGTGTTAACCCCATTATGGAGTTTTTTAGGGGACGGTTTTTACCCCTGAACTCCATAAATAGCTCAGTTACTGTTGAAGGGTGATCGAAAAAATTTTTGTCGCAAGTCTTGGAAAAACCAGAATCTCTAGCTGAGAAATACAAAAGAGTTAAACTCTTCTAACAACTTGCTGAGTACAAGTTTGTTCTTACCTCAAGTCTCTTTGAGATTTTATTGGACAGGACTGTGCTACTCCATCCAAGTCTAAAGAGAAATTCCTAGAAGATTGTGAGTTCTCCCAGTCAATGAAAAATAAGATTTCCTTTCCACCGCCACATCAAGAACCCAGCACTAAATAAAGGAAAGATTTAGGCTTGATATCTTCCCTCTCTTGTAATCGGACTATTGATCCATTGTAACTTTCTTTACAGTCAAATAAAAAATTACACGCTTTAAATTTTCCCATCAAACATCCTATAGCCAAGATGAGGAGGTGAAACTCTTTGAGATTGTGTAGTGAAAATAGCTTATAAAGATATAGAGGGAAGGCTCAAGTTAAAAAATCAAGAATATGGAATTTTGGCTCAAAAGAAAATCTTTTGAGAGAAAGCTAAATCTTGATGTAAACTTGTAAAACTTGATCTAAAACTTTAAAAATATTATTAGAGGGTTTTTTTTTACAGTCCCACCTATTTATAGGGGATAAAAACATAAGGAGGAATACCCAAAAAAGTCATTGGAAAAGGCCCAGAAAAAGACAAAACAAATATAGCCATTGGGAAAATCCCTAAGAAAAGCCTTTTGTCGGTCGATTCGGTTCGGTTCGACCGCCAACAGTCAGATTTCTGACCGTTGGGGATAGCGATCGACCAGTCGGTCAACCGTTGTTCCCCAACCAGAGAGCAAAGCTCTCTGTCGGTCGACCTGGCCAGTCGACCGGACTCAACTGAGAGCAAAGCTCTTCCAGTCGATCGACCGCTCAGTCGACCGAAGTGTACAAATGCACTTTGGTGCATGTTGGTCGACAACCAACAGAGCAAATCTGCTCTACCTATGGTCAACCGGTCCGTCGACCGACTTAGGGCCAAAGCACATATTGATAATTTGTTTGAAGTCGATCTTTTTCTGACAAAATAAACTTTATTTCCAAATACAAAATATAGTTCTTGAGACTTGATAGAACCAGAGTGTGATCATGAATCAACACAAAACAGGTTAGAACTATATTTTGTAAAAACTCTTTTCTAAATCAAAAACTGGTTTTTTTCGAAACTCGTTTTGAAAACGACAAAAAATAGTCTTGAAACTCTTTATAAAACACTTTAACAATATGAAAGATATGTGTGTGTCAATCACAAAAGAGCTATCACTTATATTATTTTTGTTTTAACAAACGACTATAAATTCTAACTAAAATGCAAAAAGCAAAATATAAATCTTGATATAGTCTTCTCGTGTATACTTGATTCTTGAGCTCTTCTATGTGCTTAGGCTTTGGGATCTATATCTCTTGGCTTTCAAATGTGTGTCGTGTGATGACGCCAAAATACAATAAAGAGTTAATCTGAAACTTTTTTAAATAAGATTGTTAAAACATAATAACTACATATGTTTTATTATCATCAAACCAGGGCTAATAGCCTTTGGGCCAACCAGTCCGTCTATTGAAGTCCTGACGGTATTCTCTTATTAGCAGTTATCAAATTGGTATTAATATGGCACCGTCAGAGGATTTATATAGCGTGCAGAAGGCATCTGGTCCTGTGATTTTTGTTTAGTTAATTGGGAGTATAACACATAGTTATTGATATCTTAATTGGTATAATCCTCCTCCCTACCTTTCCTGTGTTCATTTTCCTCTTATCGAAATTTCTAGGACGAAATTTTTGTAAGGTGGATGGAATGTGACCCCATTCTCGAAATGCATACTTAGTTACATATTCAAAATTTTGATCATATTTTTTAATTTAATTTCTGTATTTGTTATTATTTTATGATAATGTACACGATTATTTTGCATTGGATCCTGATTCATAGACTCGGAGGTCAGCTCTAGTCTGAACTGGGGATCTAATCCTAGTGTATTGCTAAATTTGTTCTTTCTGTTGTCAGATTTGATCATTTTCAGTTTCAATATCGTTTTCTAATATTTTAAATTTTCATGATTTTCTGAAAAATTTTAAATTAAATTGTAAAATCTTCAAAATCGGTATCGACTAGTATCACTGATCGATTTCAGGATTTTTAATTTATAAATAGAGTTGTATTTCTAAAATCTATTTTCATATTATTTCTTAGAATTATATTTTCTACTTTATTGCAATTTTAGGGATTTTTCTGAATTAT
This sequence comes from Agave tequilana, assembly GCA_038442645.1. NCBI lineage: Eukaryota > Viridiplantae > Streptophyta > Magnoliopsida > Asparagales > Asparagaceae > Agave > Agave tequilana. Next base: position 67,345 of record JAVJIF010023546.1, read on the forward strand.
CAAACGCGACCAGATTTGATGTCGGCCGGTATCGCCGGTTGATTTCAAGATTTTTAATTTAAAATGGGATTTTATTTCTAAAATTAATTTCATATTATTCCTCAGGATGATGATTTTCTACCTCTATGTATTTTTGGAGATTTTTCTGGATTAGTCAATATTTTTCGTATATTAAATAATATTATTATTTTTCGGGGAATCTTCTCTTTCTTATTTTTTTTTTCTTTTTTTTCTTTCTTGGTTCCCCTGTCCCCCACCTGCCGCCCGCATGGGGCTTACCCCCGTTAAATTCCTCATCATCCCTCTCTTTCTTTTTCTTTTTCTTTTCTTTTTCTTTCTCTCTTCTTCTCTTTCTTCTTCTCTCCCTCTCTCCCTCTCTTCTCCTGGAAACAACGGTTGCTGCGGCAGCAACCGCGCCGCCCCTGGCAAGCTCCAGTGACACCTTCCCCAGTGCCAGCAACCCCAGACCCTGATTCCCTTCTCTCCCCTCTTCTTTCTCTCCTTTCTCTCCTATTTTCCCTCTCTCTCATCTCTCCCATTTCTCTCTGATCTGCACCACAGGCCAGATCCATGGCTGATCCGCCACCTCCTTACCGGTGATGACCCCAGCCATGGTCCCTGATTGACAGCACAGCCTCCTCTTCTTCCTCCTCATCTTCTTCTTTTTCTTTTTCTTTTTCCCTCTTTCTTTCTTTCTTTTCCTACTCTCTCCCCCTCTCATCCTCTGGTTGTTGCCGGCGGCGGCCAGTGCCACCGCGGACCACTAGACGGCCATGACTGGCTAGTCAGTCCCTCTCCTTCCTCTCCTGGTTCTTTCCCCCTCTCCCTTTTCAGATCTCTCTTTCCATCTCAGCCTTTCCTTCTTTCTCCTCTCTCTTTCCATTCTCTATCCTCCCTCTTTCTCTCTCTCCTCTATCTGAGGAGTACCGGTGGCCAGGTCTGCCTCCGGCCACTATGGCTGGCTACACACCCTCTCTCCCCCTCTTTTCTCTCTCTAGCTCTCTTTCTCTCTCTCTAGGTTTCTTTCTCTCTTTAGCTTTTTCTCTCTAGATCTTTCTCTTTACAAATAAAACATACTCTCTTTCATGGTGATTTGTGGTTGTGGTTCATGCGCGTGTGCAACGTGTTTTGGAGTTACAGGATTTATGGTATTTTTGGATATTTTAAGTTAGTGTTCTCGCCTCATTATTTGAGTTTTCCCCACTTCGTCAGGTTGATATTATTTTGGGAAATTATATTTTGTATTCCCCAATTGTATTTATATGTTGTATACCTATATTTGTATGTTGCCAAGTGCCTGGGACTACATGTATCAGATCTGTGACGAATGCATGTATTAGTGTTGTTTACTTCCTTTACATATACACTACTTGTGATTGTGCTTTTATCATGCGTGGCTGACCCTTCGTGGTCGTTACCGCCACAATTCCATATTATTTAATAAACTCTACTATTTAATTATCTTTTTTCTACTTATTTGCAGGACCTTTACTAAAGGAGAAGGAAGAGAAACGAGCCCAAAAGCCCACTAAAGTTCAAATTAAATCAAAATCAAGGATTAGGGCAATTGTTAGCTGAAGATCAAAGCAATCGGAGAGATATACCAAACGAAAACTGTTTAAATTTGGATTTTGATGGATCCATTTCTGTTGCTGAAGATCAATAGTGATATAAATGAATTCAGAGCCCAAACTAAAAATATATTAGGAGATAAAGGATGTTCGAGAGATCAGAGGCTCGCGCACCCTGGATGTGGCCATCTGGCCACATCCAGGCATAGAAATGCCATAAATGCCATGGATCTACCACATTCTTGTTGAGATACGGGGAGTGTTTGCTCCCCTTATCTGTACCCTCTCTCCCCCTCTCCATTTCAACTATAAATAACTGCATTTTCGATGAAAAAGGGAACGATTCAGCAGAGAGATAGGCTAGGCTATTCTGTAGCTTGAAACTTAGGTTTTTAGTTTTCTTTTATGTATTTTCATTTTATTTATATACTGAGATTAGAGAAGAGTTTCATGAAGAAATGAGAGTGAAGTTTGTGCTGAGGGTGACACCGGTGTAAGTTCTTCTTTCCTTTCATTATTATTTGGATCCAATCAAAGCTACGTTTTCATGTTCTTCTTTCTCTCTTCTTCTCTTACTCTTCTTCTACCAGTTTTTGATGATAATCTAAAATGAAGCCTATAGCATCGAACATGCCTTGCCATTGCAAGTTCACTTATGGCTTACGGTGATAGATAATTGTTTCTATTTATTTTTTGCTTCCATTTAAATTTATAGTTTAAGTCTAGGAAATGGGAAAGATCCTATTTTTCATGCTTTGCTCGCCTTCAAGATGAGGTAAGTCTTTGCTAAGGATCAAGGTAAGTCATCACTGGAAGAGGTAAGTAAGTTCTTTTAGGTTTTCTTCCTTTCTTTTAATTTTTAGTCTAGATCACCTCCATCACCAACTATCAACTCTTTATTCTTTTTATTTTTTTTTGTACAAATCTATTTTTTATTTTCTCCACTTCTCAATTTACCACTTTTCTTCTTAATTTAACAATAACTTTATTTTCTTTTCTTTACAAGAAAAAGAGAAGAACTTTTAATCATTTCAAGTAACTCAAAAGAGATTTACAACATGCTTCCATTCAAGTACTCCTTATAGACCACGACCCACATAACCACTTGCTATCACGGTAGCATTGAGAACCTTGCACTTTTGATTCTGCATTTCTAAACTTCTATATTTTCTGTGCATGTCTAATCTCAATCAAATTTTTGGCGCCGTTGCCAGGGGAGAACGGTAAGTAACTCTTTTTGTTTACTTTATTGGTTAACTTTCTTCTCTATTCTTGTGTACAAGAAGAGACATCAAGAAAACTTTTGCTACAATGGACAAATATGTGGCCCTAGACTCTTCTCAAGAAAGCAGAGCCCAGAAGCCCTCATATTTGTCGCGTTCCTGTGACAATCTCAGTAAACTACTAACCTGTATTTTTTACAGGTTGGTTGAATTGCAAAGTTAAAATTTCTATAACTATTTATTTCCTGTTTAACTCATTGTACATACTTTTCTAATCTCAACAGTAAATTATTACTTGTAAATGCTAAAAAATGTTTAGACATGCATTTAGGCACGTGTCTATTTTATTACCTTTTCTATTTACTATTGAAAGAGTGCTAGAGCCAAGGATGTGTGCATAGCATATAGTCTAGGAAACATATTTTAAGTGATGTATATTTTTAAAGTGTTGCTTTTTTTATATTCTTGTACACTTGCACAAATACATTAAGAGCACATCCTTAAACAAGATACGATGATGAGTCATTACCCTCCATTAGTTACAAAAAATCTCCTCATTCACTAACCCAGTCTAACTTAAAACTGAGTAGACGTTGGCCATAGGGACATCTTGGACTCAATAGGAGACTGACCTAAGGGGGAAGTTAGTTTAAAATTTGACTCTTGCCAAATCGATGTCAAAGTTTGGGGATTGAGAGACGAAACCTCGAAGAACAGTGGTTTGACATAATTAGGTTGTTACTTCGTCACGGATATCCTCCACTAGTCTTTCCCCTACCTGGCCGATTAACTTGTGATCAGATTCTGTAATACAACCCTCGTGAACAGTGTAGCCAGTTAGGTCATCTAGGTCTAAGGTTTACCCTAACTTAGGCTAGATTTTTCTTTATTTGTTTTTTATTTGTTTACTTGTTTTTGTTTTTGTTTTATTTTTTGTTTTTGTTTTTGACATCTTTGTGATATGGATTATAATCATAATTATTCCTATGCATATAATGATCCATACTTCACTCTGACCTCTTTTGATTCGGATATAACCAACCCGACATATCATAACTTTAACCAACCAAGTATGCCAGTTGGTCCTCATCGAAATCAATACATGCCCCAGTCCCAATATTATAAACAAGACAGAATAATTTATCACTACTCTTCACAGATTCAATGGGGATTCTCCTGATTCATATTGTCACCACTATTCCAACATCAACTTTAAAATTTTCTAGTCATGATCAACCCAGAGAAGAAAAATCTGAGGGGACTAAGAGTATGCATGATTGAGTCCCAAGAATAAAAGCTGAAAATTATGGACTTATAATTCCACAAAACTTCCCAAATTTAAGATCCTTACTCTATTTTTCAAGTCCCACAACAAGAAGAAGAACCTATGGACTTAGATAGGAGTATGAAAAACCTGATTCAGTCCGAAAATGATTTTTTTAATTTGTCAATAAGTTAGAAGCACAAATGAGTCGTTTGATCAACATGGTGAAAGATAGGAATGAGGAAACTCTACCTAACACATTTTCAACCATTCCTGATTGCCATAGCCATATTGATAGAAACGAAGAATCATGGTGTCTTGGAGACTTTGACCAAGATTCAATTTCACCACAAAAAGCTTGAACTTGACCAATATCAACCCATTGACAAATTGGCAAGTTTTTAATTCAATGAAATTGAACTTGAACATGAATGCGACCCGCGACCTACAACTTTGTGATTCAATTCCAAATTTTGAATCTATATTGACTCCGGTATCCTTACCCAAGTTGGACCCATTTTGAGCCAACATTGATTCCTATATCCATAGATTTTCGAAATTGAACCACCCTTTTTGGATAGTCACATTTCATTGATGGAAAAAGAATGTAAAATTAAATTCTTTGATTTAAACTCAACTCTTGAACCAAAACTAATTCTCGAACCCGAAGTTAATTTTCTCGAGTTAGTATTGGTTCCCAAACCTATCACTCTTGAACCCAGTCAGTCAGCCATTCCACCGAGTCACATTCTTTTGTTGGACACACTATAGACCATAATGACTTCGTGATGATTTTTTAAGACTGGTCATGTAAAGAGATTAATTTTCATGATAAGATCTTGCATGATCCTGTTCATATTGGAGATTATAAATATGTAAATAGAAAAGAGGTCAATAAAGGTGGTTCCGTGAACCACCACATTATTTTGATTGGGTAGCAACGCTTGGCCCAATCCGACCACCGCTGGAACCATCGCCTTGTGGTAACATTTCCTTTCCTTTCTTCTTTTTCATTCATTTATGTATTCATTCATACATTGAGGACAATGCATGAGATAGGTGTGAGGGAGGGTTCTAACATAACATAGGTTTTCTTTTTATTTATAAAAAAATTAACATTTTCTTTGCTTTTAAAAAACTTTTTGAAAAGAGAAACAATATTTTGACCTATTTCTTGTAAGAAATTGAGTTAATTTTAAGGACTAGGAGATTATAGTTTAGAATTTCTTATACTTAGTCAAAATAAGATTATTTGTTTGATTTCTAGGGTACAGAAGAAAATTTAAAAAAAGTAATTTAGTCTTGATTTTTACCTTGATGAAATATGCATATTTTATACACTTATACACTAAGGGTTCAAAAACAAAGATTCTTATGCCTTATAAAACATAGAAAGAATATATATATATATCAAAAATCTTCTGATTAAGGTGGATATTTGTGCCTCATAAAGTAAATATTCATGCCTATAAGTTCTTATAAATAAATACCCTTAGTTTTATGGTCTTGTTTGCTTGAGTCCTTAAGTCCTTGGGATATTTTCTCACCCGGTGCCCTAAGACCGTCCGGTTTGAGAGTCACCAATCTAAGGCTCGTTACATGGGCAGATTAGAAAACCTAATGCAAGTAAGGAATAATACCATAAAAATAAATAAATAAATAAATAAGGCATAAGAGTTAGAGTTAAAGAACCCCCAGTCAAAATTTCACGGTCACAAAGGTGCATATGACACAGGGTAAAGTAATAGACTAGATGAGAAATATAGTTTGACTCCTTACCTTGATTGATAATAAGTTTTTGAATAGAGACTAAGTTTAGGAATGAAAATTTGATTTTCCTATAACTTATAGATTACTTGAACTCTTACAATTATACTTCAAATATTTCTCTCTTTTTCAAAATGCTTTTCGATAATACTAATACTTTGTTTCTTTTTCTTTATGAATTTTGTTAATGTAATCTACTAAAAACCCTCACGAGACAAAACTCATCCTCTAAGGGTAACCTAGAGGTTTAACGGCTTGTTGTACATGCTAAGTACCTACGAAAGTGAGTTAGACTAGGTAAGCTCTATTTTACTTTTTATTTGTTTTGCTCGAGGATGAGCAAAAGATAGGTCATATTTATCGTCACATTCCTATATATTTGCTTAATAAACTCTGCTGTTTAATTATCTTTTGTCTAATTATTTGTTGGGCCTTTACTAAAGGAGAAGGAAAAGAAAACGATCCCAAAAGCTTACTAAAGTTTAGATTAAATCAAAATCAAGGATTAGGGCAATGTCAGCTACAGATCATAGCAAATCAGAGAGATAACCCCAAATAAAAACTAGTTAAATTCAGATTTTGATAGATCCATTTCGATTAGCTGAAGATCAACAGTGATATAGATGAACCAGAGCCCAAACTAAAAATCTATCAGGAGATAAAGGATGTCTGAGAGGTCAGAGGCTCGCGCACCCTGGATGTGGCCACCTAGCCACATCTAGGCCGCAAAAATGCTATAAATACCGCAGATCCGCCTCATTCTTATTGAGATACGGTAGTGTTTGCTTCCCCATCTGTACACTCTCTCCCCCTTTCTATTTCAGCTATAAATACCTTCAATTTCGATAAAGAAGGGGAACGATTCAGCAGAGAGCATACGCTAGGTTATTTTATAGCTTGAAACTTAGGTTTTTTAGTTTTCTTTTATGTAATTTTTATTTATTTATGTAACTGAGATTAGAGAAAAGTTTCATGAAGGAATGAGAGTGAAGTTTGTGTGGAGGGTGACATCGGTGTAAGTTCTTCTTTTCTTTCATTGTTATTTGAATCAAATCAAAGTTACATTTTCATGTTCTTCTTTCTCCTCTTCTTCTCTTACTCTTCTTCTACCGATTTTGATGATAATCCAAATGAAGCCTATAACATCGAACATGCCTTGCCATTGCAAGTGCCCTTGATGGCTTATGGTGATGGATAGCGATTTCTATTTATTTTCTACTCTCATTTAAGTTCATAGTATAAGTCTGGAAATGGGGAAGATCCTATTTGCCATGCTTTGGTCGCCTTCAAGACGAGGTAAGTCTTTATCAAGGATTCAAGGTAAGTCATCAATCTGAAGAGGTAAGTAAGTTCTTTTAGGTTTCTTCCTTTCTTTTAATTTTTAGTTTAGATCGCCTCCATCACCAACTATCAACTCTTTATTCTTTTTATTTCTTTATATAAACCTACTTTCTATTTTCTCCACCTTCTCAATTTACCACTTTCTTCTTAACTTAACAATAACTTTATTTCCTTTCTTTATAAGAACAAGAGAAGAACTTTTAACCATTTCAAGTAACTTAAAAGAGAACTTACAACACGCTTCAATCACAAGTCCCTCCTTGTGGATCATGACCCACATAACCACTTACTATCGCGGTAGCATTAAGCACCTTGCACTCTTTATTCTGTATTTCTAAACTTCTGTATTTTCTGTGCTAGTCTAAACTCAATCAGTTAGCCTCCGGGCTCTCTACCTGGCCTCTGGGCTCTCCGACCTTCGCCACTCTATGACAATCTAGTCATTTTCACGTTTATACGTGTGCTCATGTGGTACTAACATCTCGTGCAGGTCCCTTGTACAGCCTTGGGGTTTATGCCCACTTTCACAATGGCTACCCAATAGGAATTGGCTTTGCACCCTCATGAGTTTCGTGGTAGCTACCGGGAGTGCGCTTAGACGCCAGGCTTACTTTCAGCCCTTCGGGCTCTCGCCCACTTCCTCAAAAAAGGGAGTGCATTCAGACCGTCAGGTCTTTCGGCCCCGCCTGGTAGGTGAGTCTAGCACTCAACACTCTATCGCTAACTCTTTTCGAGTTTAGTTACACCATGGACGATTGTAGTATGTTATCGTGGCTTTGCCTCGAGCGGTAACTACGCCAAGCGTGATAGAGTCTTGCGCTGTATGCTAGCTTCGCTCCAGCCTGTATAGCTTCATTTGCTTGATCGCTTAGCCATTACTGTCCGCTATGCTTTTTTATCATGTTTGTATCCGTGATTGGTACTAACATTCCTGCAGGTCCTATTCGGTCTTATGACCCTTCAGCCCTTTGGGCTTTTTACCCACTTCCTTGAAAGAGGAGTGTGTTCAAACCATCAGGTCTTTTAGCTACGCCTGGTAGGCGGATCTAGTACTCAATGCTTTGCTGCTAACTCCGCTCGAGCGTAGTTACACCATGAGCACGGCTTCGCCACGTGCGGTAGTATACCGTTCATACGCTCACTTCGTCGCTTGGGTTTAGTCGTGCTGCGAGCAGTAGTCATATCGAGCGGTGATGGCGTCTAGTGATATATGTTAGCTCTGCTCCAGCTTATTTAGCTTCGCTTGGATGATCTCTTACTTGTCTGCCTGGTTGCCTGCTGGATAATCTAACTATTATTCTTATCTTGATGGTTGTGTAGAGTTTGAAACCTGTACTTGAACTATTTTTCAAAACTATATTATTTTCTTATATTCGTACTGATCCCTTGTATTGGTATTATTTTTTTGTATTCGTACTGATCCCCTGCATTGGTACTGTTTTACCTGATAGTGATATCTACTATGCTTTTACTTGAAACCTGACCCCTGGATGCTACCACCTAACACTTGTTTGATATCACTTATCACCTGCCACCTGTTACATTACCATTTGACTTGTGATTATCATATTTCAGAAATCCTTTTTTGTTATCCTGTATTATATACAGTGACCTGTATTTCTAGTACTTATATTCTCCTGTAACTCCTGAACCTGTCTTGTCCTGCTATTCCCGTATATGATAATTACATAATAATAAATATAAAAAAGCCAACCTACTTCAGGTATGGGGGAAACTGATGGACTTCAAGTGGTGAATATGTTTACAGTGATATTAATATGTTATGTAACTCAGACTTCTGGTTCTACCTGAGGGCCTCCAGGTGACCGAGGGGAGCGCTGGCTTCCTACCGCTTGTTATATTTCTGAATAGGCATAGAATAAGACCAGTTCCTGTACGCCTTGCGACCAATTTCATACACTAGCAATGAAACATCCTGGTCTATGGTCCCGGATATACACGGGACTCATTGTAAACATAACCCATTAGTCTCATCATCAGTTTTCAATAACAACCTTGACTTACTCATATATGGATGTATGTGGGATGGAACGTACGCCTGTATACATACTTAGATATATGAGTCGAATGAGTAATAATAATAAGATGCTAATCAATAATTCATCATGCTGTTTTGCAATTCGGGTTGTATACACTCAGATTACGGTGAAGTGAGGCATAAAGAATATAGATGAGGGTTTCCTTGTTTGGATTATTCCTTTAACGTACTCGTCTCATGAAGCCGTAAACTGAGCTAGTACAATTAATTTTGCTTGTGTTATTGGTTTTATCATTTTATCGACTTTTTATCAATTTTATGTTGTTTTCTTAGTTTAGGAGACTATTCAGGTTATATGAACTCAGGATACGGTGACGTGAGGTATAGGGTATATATATATGAGGGTTCCTAGTTTGGATTATTTCTTCAACGTACTAACCTCACGGGTCGGTAATTTGGGCTTATATAACTAATTTTACTACTTTTATTTACTTGCTGCTTCCTTTCCTGCTCCTGTATGCCTGTGCTCACGACACAGTTTTCAATACATGCTTTTGACTTGGATTTATCGATACACGTATGCCTATTCCTGCACGCCTCTTGGCTCTCGCCACGCCACTCGTTGGGGAATTATGACTCCGCTGGACTTGCATGTTCAGATCTTAGACCTTAGAGCTCGTGGATTCTTTCAGTTGCTGATCAAAGATGCGCAGCTGAAGCGTGGATCATCGGCAGACCACCCAGAGTCATTTTCTTCCAGGCCCCCTACTCATCTCTCGAGTTTTTCTTTGATAACTCGTGAGCACTTTTTGTACTGTTCATAATTGTATATCTCTTTGTATTCTCGCATTTGCATCAATTGGTGATGTAATATTCTTGTGATATTGTATCATATCCTGTGATAACTTTATAATTATACTCTTATGTTGGAATATGTAATGCACCACGTACATTCATACTTTGATTCTTGCCTGTATTGATACTTAATGTATATATGTGAGGGTATTTTGACACTGCGTATATACGTCGCAGTAACGTCTCCATGTTGGCCCAAAGGTTACAATCTACGGTTTTGTGTTTTGATGATAACAAAGCATATGAAGTAATTTGGTACTAATCAAGTTCAAGAGTGCATTTCAGGATTCAAAAAGATCTAATAGGGTTCAAGAAGATCTAACAAGTTTCTTCCTCTAAAGGAAGGTGTTGATGGCTCAAGGGTACTTAAGAACAGGATCAAAACTCAAGGCACTCAGCGTCGTCAAACGTCACTATCAGAGAAGCCCGCTTGAAGATTCTTGAAGTCAATTAGAATCTTGTAAGAAACTAGTTTGTTCAAGAGTAGAATATAGATTTGAGGCTCAAAGATATACACATACAAAAGTGCACGTTTGCAAAAGTATGGTTTTGACATGTTTGATTTTTATACTTGTTCCACATTTTCTTAGCAATTTCTATCTCAGTTTAGAACTTGTATCTTATGGCTATACATATCTTCTCTCTTCCAAAATTCAAACAAAAATTATTTGAAAATTTCTTTATCTTCAAAAAAAATACTTTGACCCAGTTTTTGGCCAAGGTCGGTCGATCGGGCAGTCAACTGTGCCTATTACAAGCCAAAACGGTCGACCGCACGGTGATCGAACCTCTGACAATTGAGGTGTGCATGTTGTGCATATTCCCAGTCGACCGGTCCCTTATTGCAGTCGACCGAGCGGTCGTCGACTGACTATAACTAGTTTAGTCTCGGTTAAACATGGTCGACTGAGAGCCAACGGTCAAATTTTTTTGAATGGCCGGTCCACGGCCGATTAACTGAAAGACTGCCAAATTGGCAGTAACAGCCAGTTCTTTTAATTCTATTTTTAAACATGTTTCTTTTAAAGCGTGAAAAGTTGAATTTCTATGGTCAATTTCTTTCTTTTTAGACCTGGTAAAACTATTTTAAAAGTATTTTTTTAAAACTTATATAAAGGGTTATTAGGATTGAATATTTCATAACAACAAATTCTATTGAAAATCTAATTTTTGCTTTCAAAGAGAAAAAGTTTCAAGTTTTTTTTGTGTTTTATTTCAAATTTTAATTGAGTTTTTTTGCTCTTAAAATCTCTCTTTTCTGATTTTCACTCTCACTTACATCCTTGAACTTCAAGTTTACATTATAATCTATAGGGTTTTTGTAAGAGAGTTGCAAAAAGAGTATTTGTGAACTCTTGATCACCCGAGCTTGTTGTCTCAATTGGCTTTGTGATGCCTCTGGCGTAGAGTAATGAGTTGGGGAGTTGTATACTCCGAGCAGTTGTAATTTCTTGTTGTAAAGTCCCTTTGTCGAGGATCCAAAACTAGATAGTGAAGTCATTCACGTTGGTGAAAGCGGGGACGTAGAGTGGTAGCTCGAACCTCGGAACAAATCTTTTTATTTGTGATTGCTTCATTATTTTTATTTACTTACCACACATTTATACTTGTCGATCAATACTCATCTTAACAAGATAGCAATTTAGCATCTCAAATTTTATCTAGAGGAATTACGAGGAGAAGTTCAGAGCCTTTCATGGGAAATTTGGCTTCAAGTCTTGTTTTGAGTGATCGGTTGTGTTATTTCATATTATATTGTCTAGAATTTTCATTTGATTAGTTATATACCTATTCACCCCCCCTCTAGGTGTAATCTCATTCCATACCCACAAGATCGGAGCGTTACAATAACGAAAATTTTTTGCTTAAAGATATTATTTCACCTATGGAAGAAAATTTCAATAAGTATTTTAAAGATTTTTCTACATTATTTTATTTTACTACTATTATTGATCCTCATATTAAAATTGTAGGATGTAAATATTTACTTAAAATTTTTTATGAAAAAATGAATTATTGTGATTCTAGCCTAGTATAGATAAATATTGAGAATTCTATAAATAATCTGTATGAATTTATGAATCACAATTTGAAAAAATGCAATCATTACTCCATCCTACATTTTCATTTAGGCCTAAAAGTTATTCATTATCTAGTTTATTATCTACATCAACATGATCAAGAAGCTCCGACATATTGAATGGGCTTCATTACTATTTGACTCGTGTCATAACTCCTGAGATTGATGCGGACTTAGGAGTTGAAAATTTAATATTTTGGCCTAGTGAATATCACCAGAATCAACCTATCATGTGCTTTTCATAATGGCGCAAGATTTACTAACCCCTCCTGCCTCAACAGTAGCATCAGAGTTAGCTTTTAGTACAGCTGATCGAGTACTAACTAATATGAGGAACCACCTGAGGTCAGAAGGCATCGAGGTGAGCATCTGCGTGGCTGGATGCGGAGACGAAAGTGAAAATAAATCAGTAAAAGAAATCATGGAAACTCTCCAGAATATTATTGAAAAAATGGAGATATTTGAAGACTTGTAATTTGTATGTATAAAAGACAATATTTGAAGACTTGTAACTTTTAAATATGAATGATAAATTTTTAATTTATACTTTAACTGTATTTCTAGTAGTTTATTAAATTTATTGAATTATTAATAAAAAATTACATTTGTATTTCACAACTTGTAGCAGTTTTGTCAAATTTTGTGAATTTTTCATTTTTTAGGATTTTAAATTCTACTTTAAAATTCATTTTTGGATTTTTTTAAGACTCGTTTTTAAAAGTTGGGCCGCCTAGTCCGGTTCTGGCCCAGCGCAGACCGAGCGTACAACACCCTGTTCTCAAAATACGTACCTGGATACGTGTTCTGATTTTTTAATCATATTTTCTTATTTTTTTCCCATATTTATTTTTATTTTGTGATTACTTATATTATTATTTGGTATCACATCTAGATTTTTAGAATCAAAATCAGCCCAAACCTGACCAGTTTGACTTTTTGGTAGTTAAATATGATCGATTTCGGTTTCAAAAAATATTTTTTAATATTTTAGATTTTTCATGATTTTCTAAAATTTTTCTGAATTATTTTGCAAAAATCTTCAAAATCGGTATCGACTGGTGTCACCGATCGGTTCTCTGATTTTTATTTACAAAAAGAGCTGAATATTTGAAAATTGCTTTCACATTATTCCTCAAGAATGTATTTTCTACTTTAATGCATTTTTAGATAATTTTCTGAATTAGTCAATATTTGACCGAATTTGGTATCGACCGGTATCGCCATTGATTTCAAGATTTTTAATTTGAAAATCGGATTGAAGTTCTTGAATCCAATTTCACCATGATTATTGATATAATATTTTCTATTTTGAGAATTTTTGGGGATGTTTTTGAAGTTGTCAAATTTTGGCCGAATAAATTAATATTTGTGTTTCATCAAATCTAAAAGTTTTGCCTGTGTATTTCTCTTCCCTTCTTTCTTTTCTTCTCTTTTCTTTTCTTTTCCTTTCCTCTCCTTTTCTTTCTCCTTTTTTTCTCTTCTGTTTTCTATTTTTTGAAATCACCAAGAGGGGGGTGAATAGTTGATAAAGCTAATCAATGCATAAATTTAAAATGAGATGATGCAACGATCACTCAAAGCAAGATTAGAAGCCGAATACCCTGTGAAGGGCTCTGAACTTTTCCTAGTGATCCTCTAAATAAGAGTTTGAGGTGCACAATGCAATCTTGTTGTGAGAGTATAGATTGACAATATAAGAATGAACGAATAGAAAGTAAACAACACAAGTAAACCAATCGCAAAGAAAAGATTTGTTTCGAGGTTCGAGCACCAAGCTCTACGTCCCCGCCTTCACCTAGAAGGATTTCTGATCCACTAGAAATTCCACAAAGGATTACAACCACTAGGGAGTACCCAACTCCTCAATCACACTCCTCTAGTCAGAGGTAGTGGAGCCACAAATACAATAATCACTGGATGATCAAAACACCACAAACTCTCTCTTGAAAACTTTCTTTACAAAAACCCTAGAGAATAATATATAAGATTGAAGCTCAAGGTTTTGTAAGTGATATAAAAATAGTGAAAAAACACCTAGAGGGGGGGTGAATAGGTGTAAATGCTAATCTATAAACTAAATGCAGAAGCTTAAAACAATTTGCAACAAACTTAATACAACCAACAAGTGTAGCCGAATTCCCCGTGAAGGGCTCTGGACTAACTCCTCTTGATTCCCCTAGATAAAGGTTGAGGTGCTATGTGAAGCTCTTGGTAATAAGTACAAGTGAGGCACACACACAAGCATATAAGAGATAAGGCAATATGGATCAATGCTAAACACAAATGCAAGCAATAATGATATGAATGAATGAATGATGCTTTACACAAATAAAAGAGAGAGAGTTTAGAGACAATGGATCAAACGCAAACACAAAGATATGTTTCGAGGTTCGAGCCCCTAGCTCTACGTCCCCGCCTTCACCGAGAAGGATTTCTAATCTACTATACTCCCACCGAGGGAACCTCCACCGAGGAGGATTTTTACAACAAGGGAGTACCGAACTCCTCTCTCAAACACCGCCTCACGTAGGCCCGTAGCCAAACAACCACAACACCTCTACGGAAGAGGGTTACAACCAAACTCCACCTCTCACAAGAGGAAGCAAACCACAATCTCAACCTCTACCAAAGAGGGAGCAAACCAATCACCCGATCAACCTCTACCAAAGAAGGATACAACAAAAGCAAGGGTGTTAACAACAAGTGGTTTCTTTCAACCACAAACAATCTCTCTTTCCTCTTTTCCACAAAACAAAGATTCTAAATAGATTAGGATAGAATGATAAGCTCAAGTGGAAATCAAGGTGTTTTGGAAATCAAATAACAAAGAAAAATCCTTGGGAAAACACTTGCAATATGATAGAAATGAAGATCTATAGCAATATCCCAAAAACCTATTTTTCTTTGAATTTTCCAAAACCTTGAAAAACAGTAACGATGAAATCTTTAAGCTCTTAAACACTTTTAAAAACTTGTTTAAAACACTAGAGAAACAGGAATTTTTCTCTTGTAAAAACCTTAGCCAAAATCCCAAAGAATTGGGATTTATATAGGCCAAACAGAAAACTAGTCGTTAGGCTGATCTGGCAGCCTGACAGGCCGCGGTCGACCGGCCGGTCGACCGCCAATGGTCATAAATATGACCGTTGGGGCATCCGGTCGACCGCCCGGTCGACCGCCCAGATACCGAGAGCAAAGCTCTCTGGTCCGGTCGACCGACCGGTCGACCAGCCCATTGCCTGGCCAGACGTGCACAGACCTGTGCACGTTGGTCGACCGACGGGTCGACCGGCTCTGGCATACGGTCGACCGGGACGATCGACCGCCAAAGCTTGGCAACCAATTTCTGGGTCAGAAAAACATGTTTAAAAATATTTTAATAAATCTTTGTAAATCTTCTAAAATACCCAAAAATAATTTTATCATTTTGCATTGATATATAAACTTGTGATAAACATTTCAACTCAAATATCAAGTATTTTGAACTATTTTTGTGTTTATCATTTTTACCAAAAACCAAAACTTGTATTTTATCAAACTTGAATTTTTCAATACATGAATAGGAAAGTCAAAATAAGTTTGTATAAGAAGTTTAAGCATGCATGTATAGAAAGAATACATCTACTATACATATAAACCATTTAAACTTGTTTTGATCAATCTATTCATGAAAACAAATATCGGTTAAACTAGAAACCGAAAAACCAATATCCAAACATAAAACGTGTGTGTATTGTGCACTTGAGCATATCAACTATTCTAAGCTTTACAAATGGATCTAAACACACTAAATTAAAACTAGGATACCTAAGTCTTCTTGACGATCTTCATCTTCAGGTCGACTCGGTCCAAACCATGATCAATGAGCAAGGCTATGTATGATCTTGATGCTCGGGCCCTGGAATCACCAAGTGAAAGCTTCCAAACTCCTCTTTTTGAAGCAATCACCAACTAATATCTTGGTAAATGATCTGAAACTTAAACTCACAAGATTATTAGTAAACATAACTACATGAGTTAATCATCATCAAAACTAGAGAGGAAGGCCTCCGGGCCAACAATCTCCCCCTTTTTGATGATGACAAAACTCATGGAGTTATATATGCATGGATTAAAGTTAAGCTTCAAAGAAGCTCCCCCTTAACTCATGCATAAACAAATAAACAATAAATATGCAATGAATGTACATAAACATGTATGCATCAACATGCATAAAACACATAAACATGCATAAACACAAATTATTCTCCCCTTTTTGTCAATCATCAACAAAAGGGTAAACAATCAAAACAAAACAAAATCTTCTCCCCCTTTTTTAATACAAAGAAACAATCATCAATAAAAAGGGTAAAGGCAAAACTAAATCAATAAATTTTTTTCTCCCCCTTTTGTTCGAAACAATGAATCAACAAAAGGATTAATAAAGACAATGTTCTCCCCCTTTTTGTCTAAAACAAAACAAAACCAAATAGGGGTGACAATCAATTAAGATATCAATTGAAAATATGTCAAAGTAGCATCTTGATACCAATTGAAAGTAAACATAGATCAATCAACAAATGGTATATGCGATATACATTCATGAAGAGGAAGATGTGAAGCTTCCCTACATAGATATATTACAAGAAGAAGGGATGACAAGCCCTAATTCACATAACGTACACTATGCAATGCATAAGAGGAGATGTGAAGCTCCCCTTACACACGTGTACCACATAAAGAAGAGATGTCAAGCTCCTCAATACAAGATACACTCAACATGAATCTATATGTAGAAGAGATGTTAAGCTCTCCTTGCATATAGGCAATACATATCAAAACTTTTGTATTTATCTTTTAAAACAAAATTTTGAGATACCAATTTAAAACATTCAAATAAACATCTTGATATCAAAATAGAGTATTTTTCCTTTAAGTATATGATATCAAATGAAATGACTATTTTCTATCATAAAGTAAGGGAACAAAATACCAATTGAAATATGAAAATTGAATTTTCTCCCCCTTTATGAAATACCAACAAAACACATGCATAAGCTTGTTTAAGAAACCAATTGAAAATTGAATCAATTGAAACAACGTTAAAACTCAAGCTTAGCATAAACAAAATATATATGTATGAAAAAAATTTAATACCAATCGAAATTGATACTATTGAAATTGAAAGTATACATATATACAAACATATATGAGTATACAAGAAAGATCAAAATTGATACCAATTGAAAGAATCCAATAATACCAATTGAAACAACAATAATATCAAAGTATAACTCATATAACCTATCCTCCTAATCATGTTCAAGTTTAAAATGATTTTCAATATAAAGCATACATGAGCATGGTCGCCTATCCATCCGCCCGTGGAAGGTAGGGGTTTTCAAAAATAGGTTTGAAAATTGAAGTATGTTTGAAAAACTCTACCATAATGAAGAATGCGAACTAGTTAAATGAAAAAACTTGTTAACTAGTACGAAATCCTTCAAGCAACGAATAAAACAAAATTATTTTTCATGAAACATGAAATCCACATGATAATCAACACTCTAAGCCAATTAAGCATAAATATGACTCATGAAAATAAACACATGAGTAAACAATAAAAGGTGAGTGTACAAATACAATGTGAAGAACATGATCATGAAAGTGTTCAATTTAGCTCAATATTCCTTGAAACATGAAAATATGAAAATCATTAGAAACAAAAACTAAATTTTCATTAAAACTAGTTTATACTTCAAGGCATATGTATGTCCTACACAAACTAGAGTATACATACATATCCAAACATAACGAATCCACAAAGATATATGCATGAAGGCACGTGGCTCAAAGGATGTATATGTATAAATAATAATTTGGATAAAATGGACATATACATGAAGTTGAACATAAACACAAAAACATGAAACAAATCCAAAAATGGGAATACAAGTTTAAAATGCATGAATCATCAAAACTAGACTATACTAGCAAATCTAATGGGTTCAAATAAGCATTCAAGCTCAAACATATATAGATTTATTTGTAGCCCACTATATGTACAAGTATATACCAAGTTTTAATGAAAACTAACATCTAAACATATATTCAAATCATGAAGCATAAAACAAGATAAAAATCAACATGATAAACATAAACATGATTATTATGTAAATCCACATGTTATTAGAGCTATGATAAACATGATAGCTAAATAAAGGTGAGAACACTAAATATGGGTCCATATAAGCATGGGTGTCTCAAATACTATACATGTAAGTCAAGGGTCTAATAAACATGGCATTTTCATAATTATCAATAGACAATAAAACATGCTATAAACAATGAATATGAAAAGCATGTAAATAAAACGGGAGTAAAGGATTGTCACTAAAACTGCTTGTCTCCAAAAACATGGTGGTCTTCCCACCAAACCTTCCCTTGAAAGTGATGCATCCAAAAAGTCCTTTTAAGCTTGGAACGCAACCACTCCAAGGTACCGCTACTCTCACGTCATGTGAGAGACCACACCTACATCATAAATAAGAGGGGTGGTCTTTGGTACCCATATCTTATTGGGTCCATGGGGGTAGTACTTCTCTAACCCAAACAAAATTATTTGCTAAATTAGAAACATGTATACGATCATAGCAAAATTTAGCAAGGTGGCCCTTATGTCCACAATGTGTACAAGTGTACACATGAGCATACATGTGATGGGTGTGTCCGTGAGGAGCACGTGTATGCCGTGGAGGGTGTGCATGAATAGATGGAACTTGTTTCTTTCGAAACAAAGATTCCAAGCGTGTATGGCTCTTGGCACAATGGCTCAAGGTGGAGCCCAAACAAACAACACTCTTCTTAAGCATGGATATATCATTTTCAATTAAAGAAGAGGTGGCACATGCAATAGGTAAACTAGGTAAAACTACCCTAGCATGGCAAACATGAGAATTTAAATCATTTTTCAAAGATTTATTTTTATTTAAACAAATTTCTAATTCTTTTGAAATAAAATCAATTTCATTTTTCAAAGCATCATTTTCTTTTAAAACAAAATCAACTTTTGAAGACAAATTTTCTTTCTTCTTCAAAAGTGTTTCACAATCATTTTTAGATTTTAAAAATTTATTTTCTTTAATGCAAGATCTAGTTGAGATTTCAATGAATCCCTTTCATTAGAAATCTCCGCCTTCTCTTGCAAAACAAACTCAATTTTAGAAGACAATTTTTCATTTCTTTATTTAAAGCAAAAGTCTTCTTTTTCAACAAATTATATTTTCTATTAATTTTTCACACAATAGATAGTTCTTCATTTAAAGCATTGGGATCAATATTATCATCACATGAAGAACTAGCACTATCATCACAATCTAAGTGGGATTCCGAATGTACCACAAGGGAGTCATTCCCTTGGACCATATAGCATTGTGAGTCGGATTCTCCACTAGATTCCTCCGGTTGATTTGGCATTTGAAGCTTAGAGGTGGTTGTGGTAGTCAACTTGTTCCACACTGCAAAGGCGGAATCAAGATTAGAAACATGCATAAGATAATCTTTATTTAATGTGCTTCTAATGGCCTCAAGGGCTAGTGCATTGGCCTCTATATGCTTGCTATCACTAAAATAGAATTCCTTGGTAATGACAAGGTGAACCTTACATCTTAGGGCTTGTAGGTAAATGGACATCTTAGTTCCAAACAAGAATGTTGGAAGGGTCAAACATAGGTGGGGTCATGAAGTCCATGGGTCCAAACTATAATGTGTGCAAACAAGCAAATGCAAATTATAGACTAGCAAACAAGGATCTCACTCCAAGGATGTTAAGCCTAAAGTATCAGGAGCGTAGGCTCTGATACCAATTGAAAAAACACCTAGAGAGGGGTGAATAGGTGTAAATGTTAATCTAGAAACTAAATGCGAAAGCTTAAAACAATTAGCAACAAACTTAATACAACCAACAAGTGTAGCCGAATTCCCGTGAAGGGCTCTGGACTAACTCCTCTTGATTCCCCTAGATAAGGGTTGAGGTGTTATGTGAAAAACTTGTTAATTAAGGACAAGTGAGGCACACACACAAGCATATAAAGATAAGGCAATATGGATCAATGCTAAACACAAATGCAAGCAATAATGATATGAATGAATGAATGATGCTTTGCACAAATAAAAGAGAGAGTTTAGAGACAATGGATCAAACGCAAACACAAAGATATGTTTCGAGGTTCGAGCCCCTAGCTCTACGTCCCCGCCTTCACCGAGAAGGATTTCTAATCCACTATACTCCCACCGAGGGAACCTCCACCGAGGAGGATTTTTACAACAAGGGAGTACCGAACTCCTCTCTCAAACACCACCTCACAACCGAGGGGTAGGCCCGTAGCCAAACAACCACAACACCCCGAAGAGGGTTACAACCAAACTCCACCTCTCACAAGAGGGAGTAAACCACAATCTCAACCTCTACCAAAGAGGGAGCAAACCAATCACTCGATCAACCTCTACCAAAGAGGGATACAACAAAAGCAAGGGTGTTTACAACAAGTGGTTTCTTTCAACCACAAACAATCTCTCTTTCCTCTTTTCCACAAAACAAAGATTATAAATAGATTAGGATAGAATGATAAGCTCAAGTGGAAATCAAGGTGTTTTGGAAATCAAATAACAAAAAAAAAATCTTGGGAAAACACTTGCAATATGATAGAAATGAAGATCTAAAGCAATATCCCAAAAACCTATTTTTCTTTGAATTTTCCAAACCTTGAAAAACAATAAAGATGAAATCTTTAAGCTCTTAAACACTTTTAAAAACTTGTTTAAAACACTAGGGAAACAGGAATTTTTCTCTTGTAAAAATCTTAGCCAAAATCCCAAAGAATTGGGGTTTATATAGGCCAAACAGAAAACTAGCCGTTAGGCTGATCTGGCAGCCTGACAGGCCTGCGGTCGACCGGCGGTCGACCGCAAACGGTCATAAATATGACTGGGCATCCGGTCGACCGCCCGGTCGACCGCCCAGATACAGAGAGCAAAGCTCTCTGGTCCGGTCGACCGACCGGTCGACCGGCCTATTGCCTGGCCAGACGTGCACAGACCTGTGCACGTCAATCGACCGACGGGTCGACCGGCTCTGGAATAAGGTCGACCGGGACGGTCGACCGCCAAAGCCTGGCAGCCAATTTCTGGGTCAGAAAAACATGTTTAAAAATATTTTAATAAATCTTTGTAAATCTTCTAAAAATACCCAAAAATAGTTTTATCATTTTGCATTGATATATAAACTTGTGATAAACATTTCAACTCAAATATCAAGCATTTTCAACTATTTTTGTGTTTTATCATTTTACTAAAAACCAAAACTTGTATTTTATCAAACTTGGATTTTTCAATACATGAATAGGAAAGTCAAAATAAGTTTGTATAAGAATTTTAAGTATGCATGTATAGAAAGAATACATCTACTATACATATAAACCATTTAAACTTGTTTGATCAATCTATTCATGAAAACAAATATCGGTTAAACTAAAAACCGAAAAAATCAATATCCAAACATAAAATGTGGTGTGTATTGTGCACTTGAGCATATCAACTATTCTAAGCTTTATAAATGGATCTAAACACACTAAATTAAAACTAGGATACCTAAGTCTTCTTGACGATCTTCATCTTCAAGTCGACTTGGTCCAAACCGTGATCCATGAGCAAGGCTATGTATGATCTTGATGCTCGGGCCCTGGAATCACCAAGTGAAAGCTTCCAAACTCCTCTTTTTGAAGCAATTACCAACTAATATCTTGGTAAATGATCTGAAACTTAAACTCACAAGATTATTAGTAAACATAACTACATGAGTTAATCATCATTAAAACTAGAGAAGAAGGCCTCCGGGCCAACAAATAGAAGAGAGATTTAAGAAACAAAAACTTTCAGAAAACTTTGAAAATAATAGCCCAAAACTTAAACAAAGCTCTTTCTCAAGAAAACTCAGAACTTTTGATCTTTGAATTTGTTGTTGTAAAAACATCTACCCTAATGACTCCTTTATATAGGATTTAGGAAGAGTAAATATAGAAAACTTTTACCTGAATAAAAGAGGAATAAATTGACCTCTAATACAGCTAACCATATTTTTTTAAACTTAAACACGTTTTAAAAACATGTTAAAAATCAGCCTCCAGAAAATTAGCCATTACTGCAAATTTGGCAGATTGGTTAACTTTGAGCACATTTTTCAGGATGTAAACGTTCGAATTCAGAATTAGATATATAGTAATAATTTGTAGATCTTTAAGTCTTCTTTTTAATGCAATTGAAAATCAACTCAATATCATGTTTTATTAGAAAGTTATCAATAAAAAACTGACAGGTGTCAAATCAAAAACTGTAAGCTATTTTCAGAATAAGAATAGAGTTCAACCAAATATTTGACATCTTTAAAATTTGAATCTAAAAAAGATTATTGAATAAGAAATTTAGATTTGAAAGTTATCTTTGAAATTCAAGTTAAATCATGTTATTTGAATATAAGATAAAAAGTTATGATAACAAATATAAAAGGGTGTTAAGCAGATCAGAAAAACTAAAACTGGTTCAAATCTAAAACCCGATATATGTACTTGAAATCCAAAACCGGTTAAACTAAAAACCAAACGTATTGAATTTGTGTGTGTGTATTTGAGCTTCAAACGTATATACTATTCTTTAACAAAATAAACTATATGAGTCTACAAGCAGAAGTCTTTGATAGTTGATGTGAGTAACGTTTAAGCTAGACCCTAATATCTCATGCTTGAGAACTTTTGAGCCATCAATACCTATATCAACCTAAAATTTATTCTTTAACTTCTATTAGTACCAAATAGCTTATATATGGTTTATTATCATCTAAACACATAACCCAAGGATTGTAACCTTTGGGCCAACAATCTCCCCCTTTTTGATGATGACAAAACATATAAGCTATAAAACAAAATATAGGAGGGAGGTAAAAACTCCCCTCAAATGATACTCTATTTTATCAAGTATAAAACATGAAAAAATATACATATATGAACATGTATAAAACATGAAACCTACATATATGAGATAAACATATACAAAACATGAACATGTACAAAACATGAAAACATATGCATATATGAACATGTACAAAATATGAAATCTACATATATGAGATAAACATGTACAAAACATGAAACCATCAATACTTCTCTCCCTTTTTGTAATACATCAAAAAGGGTTAGAAAACAACCAATAAATAATATATGCATAAACAAGATATAAACATACATATATGCATACATAAACTCAAATATCTCTTCCCTTTTTGTCAATTCATCAACAAAGGGGTTAAGAAAAAAAATCAATTGTCATATCATCAAATCCTAAAGACCAAAACTTAAGTTTTTTTAATACCAATTTAAAATTTTGACAAACATATTGATACCAATTGAAAAATATTTATACCAATTAAAGGTAAAAATCAAATTTTTAGATAAAACACTAAAATCATTTTGCAATAAGGATACCAAATAGAGAATAATACCAATTTAAGATCATTGATACTAATATTGAAAATGTTAGCATAATTAATCAAAGTATTTTACATCATAAATAGTGGGAGTAAGATACCAATTTGAAATGAAAACTGATACAAATTGAAAATACAACCAATACCAATTTTACATAACACCAATTTAAAAACAAGAATTTCTCCCCTTTATGAAATACTAAAAGAAATAATGCATAAGCTTGTAATAGATACTAATTAAAAATAATTGACATGATGAACTAAAACAAGCTTAGCAAATATAATTTGTGCTTTTAAAAAAAATTGTAAAGACGTGTGAAACAAGCACAATCAAATCATATATATGTTTGTATGGATATACCAATTAAATATGAGGCATATATAGAAAATACATATGAGTATATAGATATATGAAATATCAATTTTGATATCAATAGAAATATACTGAGGGTCAAGTGTATAATTCAAACCTACCACCTTATCATGCACAAGTTTAAAAGATATACAAGAAGGGTATACAAAGCATGGTCGCCATCCAAACCGCCCTTAGAAGGTAGGGGTTTTCAAAAATCATGATTTGAAAGTAAATGGCATAGTTTGAAAGCTCTACCATTGAAAAATAGAAACTAGTTTTAAAGATATTTTTAAAAACTACTAAGAAATCCTTCAAAATATGAAACCAAATCATACATCCCATGAAAACATGAAAATCACATAATAATTGACACTCAAAGTCTATAAAGCACATATAAACTCATGAAAATAAAGTCATGCGTAAATACTAAATATAGAGTGTAAGAATCATGTAATCAACAAAATCATAGAAATAAGGCATTTGAGCTCAAATCAAATTCCTTTACAAACATGAAAAACATAAAAGTTTAATTTTCATCAAAACAAAACAAACCTCAAGACAATGTATATATTATATAAACTAGAGTATACATACTTATCCAAGCATAAATGAGTCCACAACAGTATATTGCATGAAGGCAAGTGCCTTAAGGATGTACATGTATATCTATTAGTTTAGACAAAAGTAACATATACATGAAGCTAACACATTATCATGAAACCATGTGCAAAAAATAGAAAATACAAGTGTAAATGAGAGAATCATCAAAACTAGGCTATACAAGTACATATAATAAGTACAAGTGAGCAATGAAGCAAAAACACATAATAACCAAGTGTAACTCACTACTTGTACAAGTATATACACAAGTTTTAATGAAAACTACATTTAAACAAGTAATCAAAATCATGAAGTACAAAATCAAGCACATAAACCAAAACATGAATCTAAACATGATCAATCATAATGAACATTGAAGCCAAAACATGCTAAAAACATTTATATGAAAGCATGTGAATAAAATAAGAGTTAGAGATGTTACCAAAACCAATAGGGTAATCTCTTAGTCTCCAAACTAAGATGGTCATCCCACCAAACTCCCTTGAAAGTGATGCATCCAAAAGTGTCACCGTTTAGCTTGAAACGCATTCACCTCAAGACACCAACAACTCACGTCATGTGAGAGCCCACACCAACTCAAATAGACTAGGAATGAATTTGGTACCCATATTTTCTTGGGTCCTAATATGTTAGTGTTTTGAATCCAAACATGGTATTCATACTATTATATGATCATAACAAAATTTGGCTAAATGACCATTCGGCCACAAAAAGTACATTTATAAATTCCTATATTAAAAGCATAATGAGCATGTTGTTCATGAACATGTGATTTGTGAGCATGGGGTGTTTTAGCATGATTGACATGTGATGTGTTGGCATGATGAACATGTGGAGTTTTAGCATGTGATGGTTTATCATGTTGAACATGTGAAGGTGCATGTGTTTCTTTGAAAACATTTCTTCTAATTTAGTATTGATAAATGCACATTCTTTTAAAACATTTCCCAAATCATTTATTTTAGTTTTTAACATAGAAATCTCATTTTCATCAATTTAGGATATTAAGCTTTGCATGCAACTCTATAGGCATCAAAATCTCTTGTGTAAAATAATAGTAGAAGATAACTCATCATTTTCTTTTAAACAAATAGCAATTCATCTTAAGCATTTCATTTCCTTTTCAATTTTAAACAATCTTCCTTTTAGCATCAAAACTTCCTGAAAGTTCAATGAAAGCTTGTAATAATAATTCTTTACTTATTTCACTATCATCATCATGTGGTTCGGTAGTTACCTTAGATGTGTTTGCCATGAAACACACATTGGCCGTGTCAACTTCATCTTTGGATTCACTTTCTGAGTCCAAGTGGCTTTGTACGCTCTTTACAAACGGCTTCTTTTGCTTCATGGAGGAAGACATCTGTTCTTGAAATCTGGGCATTCGGCCATGATGTGTCGAGTTTCCGACAGTTGTAGCATATGATCTTTTTCTCCTCCTTTCCTTCCCATCGCCTTCTATGGTGGAGCTTATTCTTGTGATACATTTCTTTACATTTCTCACAAGAAGAGATAGCTCTTCATCATCTTCT
>JAVJIF010023547.1:0-68391 GCA_038442645.1 Agave tequilana
CGTAATTGTCTTAAGATGATTCACTATAAGCGTACCTCACTCCAAGTACTATATAAGTGAATTAATATTCTTTATACATGAGTTATACTGATATACAGTATCTTGAGACTGACTTATACTAGTCTAATGTTGTTTTAACTAAGGAAGGTAATTGAAAGGTGGTTCTGTAATTAAGGAACCTTCTATTGAAGGGAGAAAACCTCCCACCTGATATTCACCGACTTGGCCAATTAGATAGTGATATTGATTAGTTGTTAGATTGATTCCTAAAACTAACACAAATAAGAGATTGTTAGGGACATAGATTCTAAAACTCTAAAAAATTAATATGTGGTATGTTCTAGAATGCTATATTTTAGCACTTCTCTATTTCTATTTCTACCTTACCCATATGTGCTCATTTATACGACTAAACAAAACGCTGTTTAGAATATATTAAAAAAATTATCTGTTAAGTCCAACTTAAATTTTATTCATTTGTTATATAATAAAATTTTAGAAATATAATTTTGAAAGAAAAGTTGTTTAATAATTTCAAAAGAAAAAGTATTAGATATTTTTTCTTTTTCTTTCCTTCTCTCTTTCTGATTTGCAACTCTGTCATCTAAAATCATTCACCCTTCCTCTCATCTCATCTCATTTTATCTCACTTAAAATCTCTCAAAGTGAATATTAATATCTATTTTTTATGCTTATTTTAAACCATCTGCTCACCAATTGAAGTTCAAACCATCTGCTCACCAATTGAAGTACTAGATAATAAATAATAACTCTAAAATATTTGTAAACAAAATATATACAAGACAACAGAAAGAGCTAAATTTCTTATTCCAAATAAAAGTAACTATATACAAAAAAAAAAAAAAAAGCAAAGAGCTAAATTTCTTATTCCAAATAAATAAAGTAGTTTTTGGATAAAAGCATATGCCATATCTAAATGAAGAAATTTAATTTCATAATTTTTTATGCTTAAATAAATTTCAAGAAAAATCCATTTGACTCTTTCATTGATGTTTCTTATCATTTTTCTAGAAAATCTTAAAATATTATTTTTATGATTATTAAATATAAGTAAATATAAGTCAATCAATTCTTCCTCTAACTAGAGAGTACGAAAATAAACATACAAAATGTTAATTTACCAAAAAAGAATATACAAAAATTTATAGTCACAAATAATAAAACATCGATATTTTGAAAAAAAATCATATAAAAAGTTAAAATTTTATCAGTTATCTTTCTTATGTTTTATTTTTAGATAAGAACCTAGTGAATATCATTTTATAAAAATTTTTAATTTTTTATCTCATTTATATAAGTATATTGTGCTTAAATTTAGACATAAGTCGTAACTTTAGATTACTTTCTTAATGCCTCATGGCCCTAGCTAAATTACAACTCTGTCTAATTAAGAATATAATATTTATACTAAAAATATATACTATTATTTGATAATACTAATAGGCATAAATATATAACTATATTTTTTGATTTAATTTATTTTTATATTTTCTCAAAGTGACGCGTGGAGAAATAAATATGGATACATAAACTGAGAAAGAGTGTTTTTTTTTTTTTTTTGAGACTCAGGTATATATGCCTGTATCACATAATTAATTTGTGTTTTTGTTTATTTTTCCTTCATATAACATTTGTTTTTTCACCATTATTTTATCACTCACAACTCATAAATAAAGAATCATAAACTGTATTCATACAGTGGAAAAGTAATGGACTTAAATACGAGATAGAACCAATATATTGTTTAAGGTCGTCATTTTTTATCCTGCTTCATATTAGGTACTAGTTTCTTCACTTGCCAATGTGTGACAGTTCGATATGCTATTAGCTCAACATAGAATTATTAATTATTAATAAAATTATTTGCAATTTGATTGCATTTAGGTATGAGCTTTTCTTGATCAAATCGGATTTCTCATCACCTTCAGTTCATTCTTAGTTTCTTGTAAGCCTAGTAAAGCTTGTCATGTTATGTTCATGCCTTGTGAACACAGCAACAGGAGGAATGTGGTAGCCGTCATCAATATATCTTTGACATCTATTTAGATGGCTAGTCCAATATTCTAATTTTATCAGATATGTATTAGAATTTCAAATATCATAATTCTGTTCTCGATATATCGGTTCCAATTTCTTTCTTGTTTCTTATTCTTTTAGGGCTAATTTTCTGTTCTTTTTAGCGTGTATCACTGAATATAGAATTTAGTGCCATATAATCAAGTTTAATTGATTACCATTTCTTATCAAACTACTAATGTCACCCATTTTCATGTTATTAATTTATCTAAACAATTTAGTATTCAATGGATTAATCTCAGAATTTTAGTACACTGAATGTAATTAACTTGTAAATAAAGCATGTCCAAAGGTTGTATTGTAAGAGAGAAGCACTCATCATTAACAAGCAAAACCAAAGTTGTTTGAGAAAACTCGGCAGGTTAGTTTACTTACGAAAACACCTAAGGCAAAATTTCTTCATATAGAGCACACGTGTGGAAGTTGGTTGAATTAGGAGGATCTCATGGTTGTTCAAAGTTGATGAAAACACTGTGATATATAGTGTTCTATGTAGACGATGGCTAAAAGAGAAAGCATGCAACAAGAAAGGTTTATTCAATATTGTAGCAAATTAATTAAACAAGAAAATTAAGTTCTCAAGGGACCATCAAATGAAGCAAAAAATATAACCCCTTTATCAAAAGTGACATCCAAGCACTGTAGTTAAAAACCTAACAACATTAAGCACTACATATAAATCGTTAGAGTGAAAAATTGTTACTATTAATGTGTGTACATTTGTTATACCTTATATAGTTGTGAATACATGTTTAGGATCTTAATTATTATTACATCACGAATTAATTAGGTGTGCATATTCCGTGTACAAGTTGAGTAATTTATTTAGAAAACAAATGTGGGGTTAATTAATTACTTCCAATTTATTACTAGTCTAAAAAAAGTACTTGTTGGTTTGCTTTCTTTGTCTCTCTTTTTGCTTCATGTACGTTTGTTGCATTGCTCATTACAATAGAATGCACGGTCCCTTGTACATTGAACCGTCCGTTTCTAATAGTTCATGGATAGTTATTTCAGTTGCTCCTCCAACGCTAGTAATAGTCAACCTAGATATTATTATATGTGCACCCACGGGTGTCTCCGTTGATGCATTTCTGTGGAAATAAATGAGAATTATCATTTTTTGAAATTGAAAAATGGATTGCACCATGTAAGGACTTGGGGTACCATCTCAAAAGAGTAATCTTTTAGGTAGAGTTGTCCAAATCCTTATATACTCACAACTCAAGACTATCTCCATGTCTAGATGATGTGAGACTATTTCTTAAATCTTTACCGAGCGGACAGAGGACACGCCTAACGTGAAGCACAAATTGCAGCCTATTACTCCTCTTCACCGCGCTGATAGAAGACGCGCCTTACATGAAGCATAAATTGCAGCCTATTACTCCTCTTCACCGCGCTAATGGAGGACATGCCTTGTGTGAAGCAGGAAGCATCGCTGTCAAATCCTTGAGAGCTCAACTAGCTTTACAGGGGGCCTATTGCGCTTTTTGCGCCAGATTGGGGGTTGTCGAACCTCACCTACACACACGAGTAAGTTTGTGGAGATGGCTCTGATACCAATTGTAAAGACTTAGTAACCATTCCAACAAATTAGCCTTCTAGATGGAGTTGTATAAATCCTCATATACCCAAAATCATCCCTATGTCTAGCCAACGTGGGACTATTTATTCGACATCTAACTCAAACACACCAATGGTTTAAACTGCCGGTGCAAGTAAAACTACCCGCATTGCACCTATGGTTTGGCCGGCAAGTGCTAGGTTGCACCCATGATTCTTACCGTTGATTCTTAGGATTTTTGCAACAGTGCGCAGGCCTTCATGGGAGGACACAATGGACTGTATATTGAGGATGAAAACCAATTTGACCTAAAAGTTTAAACTCAAGATCTTGATCTCAACTTGTTCACTTTTCAATACGAGACTATATCAGCGCATAAACATCCCAACAACATATGTACTATATTATCTACTTTATAACTGTAGCTTACTTACTCCCATAAAAGAACCCCAAGAAGTAACTTAATACATATCCAAGTTAACCGGCCTCGTAATAATCTCACTGATAATGCAAGCTGACCAATCATTTTCCACCCACGTCTATTTTGGACATCAACCTGCAAGAAACCACTCAAAAAGTATAACCATTTCGTTAGGTAATAAGCAGCAACCTGCATGCTTAAAACAAAACTTCCATATTCTCACTCAAAACCCTAGCTCTCGCCCTAAATAAATTTAGTTTAATGATTATACCATTTCGTTAAGTATGACCATTTCTGTTCATTGTGACATCCTAACAGTAATTTAATTTAATGATTGCGTCGATGTGGAGACGTTGTGTCAATTAGAGCGCTCAGCCTGTCGAGATCAATTTCTTGTTTATTTATTTATTTATTTATTTCGCAGCAAAACGGGAATTTTATGGTGAAAGGATTAGATATATATATATCTATCTCTTCCTTGGAAAAATTGCTAAAGGGGAAAATGACTAGTAAACTACTTTTGTTCTGAGCTGGAGAAAAATGTAGATGAGAGATCAACTTTCAATATCACCAAGACTTGAGGGAGATAATTTAATAATATATTAAGAAAACTATCATAAGTGCAATATACATTCTTAGGTTATGATCATGACTTGCAAAAGTAATCTTGAGGAAGGTCAATTGGATTGAAATTTGACATGCATGGGTGCTAGCTAATTCAATGTTAATTTTCTTTGGAGAAATTTTTGTGAGCTGTTATCTTTCTCGATCTGTGATTGTGCGCTTTAACGTTCACTTGACCTCGATCACAACTATAATTTAAATCAACTCAACTCAATGCGTCTAACTGTAATACAATAGTAAAATCTCTTGTGATTTGTTACAAAAAAGAAAACAAAAAAGAAAACAAAATGGGGGGGGGGGGTGGGGGGGGGTTGGGGGGGGGGGGGGGGGGGGGTGCATGCAAGTCCTCGGTTTCGAAAAATTCTACATGCCTTGCGTCATCGTTAACGCGTGCATGCAAGCACAAGCCCCGAACCACGTGAGCTTCTCTCCCCACCGAACTGGGCCCCACACGAGAGCTCTGGCAAAAAAGGGGGGAAAAAAAATTGGGTGCCCTGAGAATTTAGCGACCCAATCACCTCATCTGCACATCGAATCGCGCGTGCGGACTGACTGATTGACCGATCGAACGGCCCAGAGCAGATCACGGGCCGCGTACCAGCACCCGACGGTGTCGTGGGCCCCCGCACGATGAAAAGGCAGTTGGGCCTTCACCAACTAACTCCACCGTCTATCTATGTGACGTCAAGATTACTCTTTTGACTATGTCTCCTCTTCTAAATTCCCTCTCCGCGAAGACCGAACCCAGAGCTTGTCCGCTCGCAAAAGTAGGGGTAAAACAGGCATTTCACAAGAAGCGGATTCTAAATCTCGCTGCGCTCACAGAGAAATCCAACAGCCTCCTCCTGTGGGCTGACCTCTGACCACCGCCAAGTTGGGCAATGATTTCAACACCAAATACCCATGCACCTAGATTCTACACCCGAAAGTCCACCCCTTCTAGAACTGTGGGCCCATTTCAGCGTTTCATGGTTTGGGCTCTCCGGACTCTTTTCACATATATTTAATTAATGTCCAAAAAAGACTATAGTAAATAGGAATTTATAAGAAAAAAGTTTACCTGCAAGCATTGATTTTCTAAATATATCTTTTTAGCTCAATGATACGCAGCTATTTTAATATCTATTTCTCTCCATTTGAATTAGAACCAAAGTTTTAATTTACCGAGAGACAATTAAACAAGTCCAAAGTAACAGAAGTTACAGAGAAATAAGGAAAAAAATAAATTAAATAAATTTAATGAGATTATTGTAAGGCAGCATGTAATGTAGATTTAGGACAAGGGAAGCTTGTCTCAGCCAAATGCAAGCTTTTTTTAGTGTCTATAGCTCCAAATTTTCATAAAATCCTCTATTAATTAATGCTGTTCAGTAACAGTAAATTGATTGCAATTAAGCAGGGAGACAGAGACGGAACCAGTGACAGGTAAGAAACACAGCAAAAAGGAAAAGAAAAGAAAGTGAACAGAGAGAGAGAAGGCAGAGGGAGAAGAGGGAGGATTTTTGCTTGCAGGTGATTCTTCTTCAATCCTTATTGTCAAAGTTTTCTTTTTTATTTATTTATTATTATATTTTTTTCCCTAATTAAAAATGGTATTCTTTGGTTAGTATCAATCGCTCTTTGTTTCACATTCCTAAAACTCAGAAGGGGGTTGTTGGGCTTCTGTTTGGATGCCTAAAGAAGCATTCTTCCTTTTGATTCTCTCCTTTTTTCTGCTACTCTCTCTCTCTCTCTCTCTCTCTCTCTTCCTTCTTGGCCATTAAATAATTTCTAGAATCCCAGTTATAATTTTTCTATCAAAATTGGATTGATTTTGTTATAGATAAGTCTTATCTCTTGACTTCCAAGTTCTTTCTGAGTCAAAATTCTGATCTTTATCTCATCAATTCCCAATTTTGAGAAGTCTCCATCCTGGTAATTTTCAAGTTACGGGATTTGATCGCAAGGATACCGATCTTTATGCTTTGAAAGCTTTGCAGTAAGTTCTCTGTGGTCAATCCTTTCCTTTTTGTTGGTTTCATCCAATTTTCTTCAAGTGGATTTTTCTTTTCTTTTTTTTCTTTTTTTCTTTTTGCTTTGCACAATTTAGTAGAAGATTCAAGGGGCAATTCATTACGGATTCTGCAAGTGGTTGTGACTTGTGATAGTTCCTTTCTGCACATCTTCATTTTAGATTGGATCTTATTTTATATGTTAATAAATGGATTTGCTATCCTGTTCATAAACTTAGATATGAAATAGAAATCTATCATGAAATAATAGCTCTATCTCAAAGATTTTCACAAAGTAATTATTTTAATTTCAGGGAATTTGATGCAACAATTAGATAAAATGATGGTATTTGTTGATGAATGTTCTTCCCCATCGATTAACTTGTATTGCATTATGTGTTTAGTTCAATTGCATTGAATGTTTTGGTGGGTATGTTCATGGATTTACATTGAACTCGGTGCTATTATATAATTAGTTAGTGTACAGATTCTTTGGGGGTGAATGTCTAAATATAAAAGTAAAAGAAATCAAAGAATACTCTGATGTAATGGTAAACTAATATTGTGAAGTTTATGATTTTGTCCTCATAATGCTGAATCTTTAGAATTAAAATCTAATTTCAAATACTATCTAATGCGCTACTGATCTTATTGAAGTCATGATGTACTTACAACCTAGGGGGTACTGCAATCTATGCAATATAGAATTGCCATTTTTACTGAACCTTAAAGCACATGAGTATGTTGCTAGATTCTGCCTCTTACTCTCATGAGAACTAAGTATTATCTGCCCATTTATGGAGAATGGCTTAGATAATTCATGGTTATTTTTATTCTTTAATTGTAACCTTACGTAGAAATTCCAGAATTTGTCTTAGCTCTTTGCTGTGTTACTGTCTTGCAAACTGATGCCAGTTGAGTTTGCCTTTGGTACTCTCCAAATCAATATACGCTTCTTCAGCATCTAAAGTGGGAACTCCATCCCATATTTTCTAGCCAAGTTTGTGAGTCTTTTATATCAATTTACTGAATTTAGCTGATCATTTCTTTGGACAGCCTATCCCGATATGTGTTTTTCACTGTTTTGTGGGGAAGGCTATGTCCAGTTTCAATTTTCTCGTGCAACTAATATATTATAATTCATGAGGTTGACTTGTAATTCATGGATAGAGCACTCCTGCACTAGCAACATTAACTTTTGCCTGAGAATGAACTAATGGGTTGCAAAATTAAATATTGACCTCTCTGTATTCTGGTGTGGGATAGGAGTCAGGAATGACTTGCATTCTAATTTCATGCCATATGTATTTGTCTAGGTGGATAAAGAATCAAAGAGAGAGTATTACCTGAAGTTGCCCTTTGGGTTGGTGTGCGGATGTGTGGGTGTGCGTGCGTGCGTGCGTGATCTTCCTTTGTTAGGTAGACCAAAATTGATAATTGAATAGGTAAAATTATCTCTGTATAGTTACAATCTGTCTCCTTAATTACTCAATTGTGTGTGTGTGTGTGTGTGTGTGTCATCTTCCTTGTTAGGTAGACCGCAATCTGATACAGTTTAATTGAATAAGTAAAATTTAATCTATACATAATTACAATCTGTATTCCTATGATTATTCAAATATATAAAGGCAGCACTCTATTAACTCAGCTGACTTACATTTCTCAATTAATAAACGCCTGGACCAAGACTTTTGGATGATTGCTGCTCAAGGTAACTTATCAAAGTGACATGATGAACTTTGAACTTAAATCATCAAAATGCCCGATTTTGGTAGCCTAGACTTAGTGGGCAGTGTGCCCTGGAATTGTTCTTCCTGGAGTATCTCTCCATCAACAAAACCTTGCTTGGACGAAGCCCTATTTGACCTGTCCCTCACATAATTTATTCAGGTGATAGATTGTGGAAGATTCTTCCTTGTTGGTTGGTGTGGATTTGATGAATTGCTTCCTTGATCAATCCCTCAAAGAAGTCTCAAATTCAATTGATATGTCTGGATTCCGGCAAGCAAAAACAAAGGTGAGCGGAGTCAGTTTCTTGGCCACTATTGCCAGATTCGTGGTATGTTTTGGTTGATGATAGTGGTATGGGTATGTAATACGCTACTCTGAATGGTACGAGGGATGAAGGGGTGCAATCAGATTAGCATTTCAGATTATGGTACTTGAGAGTATTCTCTCAGGTTTTAGATGATTATCCATGTATTATTTGTGCGTGTGTGGAAGAGATATACATATACATTTAAAGACATAAAATAAAGAACTATGGTGGTATAAACTTTAATCTTTGAATATCTATAAATCTAGTCTTGATCTGATACTTATTCAAAAAATAGAATGCAAGCACTTTAAATAAAAGTTTATCACAATTTTAATTACGTTAAATAATTAAAGTTTGAATTTTGAACCTTAAAGCCATAAGGTAAGTCTCAGCAACTATATATTCTACAGGCTAATACATCAAAAGAATTCATCTGATCAATTAGAGTAACTCTTTTTCTTCTTTTATTCTCGGGTCACCAGTTCTGGGATTGGTAACACACCTAGATCACAATTCAAAGGGTGTGTGGAGTGGGATTAGGTAACATTTTTATGGGGTACCTCCTCTGAAGTGATGGTGATTTTGAAAGTGGAAAGAAAAATGGAACAAAGAGAAGAATGGATGTCATACCCTGGGTCTATATACTGAACCCTTATTTAAAGGGTGAGAATATATGTGGATAACTGAAGGCCCTCATCAGCAAATTGCCATGTCAGCTTACAACTGTAAGCAGTTCCCTGGTGAGAGCTGAATCACAGTCATCAACAACCAGGCAATTTGTCATCTAACAACGATCAAGTATTAAGCTTCTCCCGATATACTAGTATTATCAGGATTGTGTTCAGTGTCACAATTCAATAGATGATGTGTACACATCTTTCTGCACCGACCCACTCGATTGTTTTGTAAAACTTGTGGCAAAAATTTAACATACAATTTGTAGACACAAATACAAGTGTCAAACGTTCTGTTCTTTCGAGAGTGCATATGTCAAGACACAGTTATATATATGTTTCCATGGTTTGCATAGACACGTACTCTAGATTTTTGAGTTTGTACCTATATTGGGAAAAAAAAAAATCTTAAAAAACAAAACATTGTCAAAGGAACTAGTGTTGTTGTGTGATTGTCGTCATCGTGGTCTTTGTCATCTTAATAAACAACAGCACCAAACTCATTTTTTTGCATATCCTTGAGGAATCAATGTTAACAACAGTGCAAGAAGTGTCCGATATGGGTGGAAATGGTGGCCATACTGGACGCAGATGGACACACAAAAGTTAATAGGGAGAAATTTTCTGTATCCACATGTTTTTATTAGTTGTTTTATGCTCGAAGGATCGATATGAAAAGATTATACATAGTGACTCTCTGGTGGAGGTTTGCTATAGCATAAGTTTGACTTATATGCAGAAAGGCCATCATGGGATGAATATCTGCAGGTTCTAATTTTATATGAATGCTAGATAGGTTTTGATTTTGTTTAAAGTGGGCATGTTAATAAGTACGAACTCCTGGTACAATGTTGTGTGCACATACCATTGTATTTTTTACATTTTACCATTATCTTGAAAATCTGGAGGTATTTGCACCATCTTATATATCCCAGGGATGCATCCTTATTATCATAACACTATATTTTGGGAAGATATATGATTCACACTAGTGAAGTTTTGTTTATGTCCAGTAGGAGGATTGTATATTTTGCATGATATCTACAATGCCTTTTGCTAAGTTGCAATTGAATAGTCTTCTCCATAGGTATAGTTGATTCCATCTTAGGAATTCTCCTTGCAACAGTTTGACTATATGATTCTTGACTCAAGGGGGTAAGCTTGACTGAAGCTTGTTCTTCTACCTGAACCGATCCAATCCAATGCAATTACTAAATATTTTAGTTTACATAGTTCAGAAGGTCATATATGAAGTTTGGAAATCTCTATTCAATTTGCTTTCATTGAGATGGCCATATCATATTCTTTATTTACCATATCTCATATCTAAAGAAGGAAATTATAACCTCAGATGCTAATTAAAAGTTAACTTGTTGCAAGAGATTGGCACTTAAAACAAACAAATAAGAAATGAATGAAAGAAAGGAAATTAGAACCTAACTCATTCATATAAAAACAAAATTGAGGATGACGAGGAAATGTAGCATTCTGTAGTAATTAAAGGCCAGGAAGTAGTGGGTTTGCTTTTGCACTAGAATGAGAATTTATGGTGTTGATCCATAATCACATTTGTTACACACACCTAAATTGCGTACTTACTCTGAGGAAGGGGAATACCATCATTATCAATTTGATTTAGTGTGAAACAGAGAAGCATTTCAGTACATAATTGGACTAATTATCCTGAAATTAAGGTTTTGGAAAATTTTATGAATTTACAGAAGATGACAAGAACAATTAAGGCAATTGCTCGGATGATAGAAAAACCATTTGAACTATGGAAAAAGATTCTCTCTCAAAAAAAAAATGTGGAAATGTTTATTAATAAGGAGAATTTCTCACGAAGGTATGATTAAAAATGTGTACAAACAGATGGAAGGGTTATTACATAAATCATCATGTAGTTCTAATGGCTCTTGGATTCATACCCAACCATAGTAAAAGAAGCCTTCTTTGGAAATATCTTCACACTGTTCAAACTACTAAAGCCTTAAATTTAATGTTTTTGCTACCTTGTTTAAACACTTCCTTAACCAGCAAATAACTGGAGTTTTTGAATATTCACTACTTAGTAAATGTGAATGGGCAAACATATTTGGCATTTCTCTACTTAGAACTTCCAAGGAGAATATGTTTCTGAATTCTCGGATTTTTTTTCTAACAGCTAGAATTAAATATATTAAACCCACGAGAAATCTATATGGTTCAAAGGTATGTGATTTAGTCATATTCCTTTATGTTTTAATCCTCATGCTTGCATATTATGTATCCCTCGTTTTTCAGTTGCTTTTTATGTATGCTTCAGTTTGGCTATCCATTCAATCATTTGCATTATTATACATTATCTTCCCTCAGCTTCCATATCTCTGGCTTGCAGAGGATTTCAGCTATCGATTGAGCAAGTGGCTTGCTGCAATTAGTTACTACAGTTATATTCTACTGTTTCCTGATGAAAGCCAAATGGATGCTTGTTGAAGGAGCACCACGACTTGAAAACAGAAGGCATCAGCTTAATAACAGGACAACCATCTCTCTGCATTCTTTCTGAGATTTCAGGAAATCGAATCATGTCTTTTCCCTCTGCCACCTCTTATGGTGAGTCCAACCTATACCGGCGTAAAGTCAGCGGGGACAGCTCAGGGTTATCCACTTCGTTATTCACCTCAGACAAGCAAATGTTTCCTTATGGCCCTGATTCCTTCCAGCAAGAGTTCTATAGTCAGCAATACTCCACCAATTCCTCAATGCTCGGATCAATGTACCATCCTCAAGTTTCTTCTGGTCCATGTCAACTGATGAGTGATATCTCGTCAATCATCTCAGAGAATCCATACAATTCTTGTTTCACCGCAGTTCGGCATAATGACTCCCCATTAGTCTCCAACATCTCTCATCAGACAAGCTACTTTCTATCTGATGACCAAAGTCCGGAGAATGAGATGGAGTACGATGAAGATGACATCAGATTGAAGCTTCAAGAACTCGAACAAACATTACTTAATGACGACGACGAAGAGGACCAGGAAATGGGCATGGATGATGATTGGGCTGAGCCCATAAAAGATCTATTATCACCGAAGGAATCCTCCTCAGACTCAAACATCAGCAGCATCAGCAGCACCAGAGAGACTCGAACGCCGAAGCAGCTACTCTTCGACTGTGCGGCAGCAATATCAGAAGGCAACATGGAAGAAGCCTCGGGAATGATTGCTGAGCTTCGGCAGATGGTTTCGATCCAAGGGGATCCTCCTCAGAGGCTCGCAGCATACTTGGTGGAGGGCCTCGCAGCTAGAATGGCCTCCTCAGGGCAGGGGCTCTACAAAGCTCTGAAGTGCAAGGAACCCCCTACTTCTGACAGTCTTTCAGCGATGCAGATTTTATTTGAGGTCTGCCCTTGTTTCAAGTTTGGGTTCATGGCAGCCAATGGTGCAATTTATGAAGCTTGTAAAGATGAAGAGAAGGTTCATATCATAGATTTTGACATAAACCAAGGAAGCCAATACATTAATTTGATGCAAGATCTTTCCAGACAGCCAAACAAACATCCAAGATTAAGGCTTACTGGTGTGGATGATCCTGAGTCAGTGCAAAGGAAAGTTGGTGGCTTAAAAGTCATTGGAAAGAGACTCGAGAAGCTTGCAGAAGATCTTGGGATCCATTTGAGTTCCGACCAATAGCCGCTAAAACTGGGGATGTGACACCTCCAATGCTGGATTGCCGACCTGGTGAGGCGCTTGTAGTCAATTTTGCGTTTCAGCTTCATCATATGCCAGATGAAAGTGTGTCGACAGTTAACCAGAGGGATTGCCTCCTTCGCATGGTGAAGAGCCTGCAGCCCAAGTTGGTTACAGTTGTAGAGCAAGACGCGAACGCCAATACCGCCCCATTCTTCACAAGGTTGCTCTCTCCACTACTCTCGCCCCTCCTGACCTTTTTCTCACTCAGATATCTGGTTCACTCTGTTTATTACGACTGCAGCATGAAAATGCCGAGAAATAAGCAATCTAATTATTTTGAAGCATATACACACACTGAGATCTCCTGAAACAGATGGTTTTTTAGGAACAAGTGAACAAAATTTTCTTCTAGAAATCACCCAAATAATATTTTGTCCTCATTTTTTCAGATGTCCAGTTGTTTAGAAAACCATTTGTTTTCTGAACTTTTGATGCACAACTTAGAAGTTAGAAACTCCAAAAACTGTTAGATCATTTTTCTTTGGGAGAAATTTGGATGACCGTAGATCATGTGTTGTGTTGTTTGGATTCTGAATGGACTTGCTGCATAATCTTCCTGATAGAACCACTGTTCATTTGGTCCCAGTGATGATATCACAAACTCTTCTAAAGCCTAACCCCTTCCCTGTGATTTTTCAACTTCCTTTCTTTTTTCCTGTTTCGCCTTCTAATACTTGGACATAAACTCCCTTACTTTCATGTTGTGGTGTAATTCATGAATATCGCGAAGCTTCTCTCCTTAATCCTTTCCATTGATGTGCACTTCCTGGCATTAATGCTCAAGGTTCCACTTTCATTATGCTAAAATCTTTTGTTTTTATATTTTGTTAACTGTTTAGCTAATTGATTACGTAATTTGGCTTTACTAAATGGCAGGTTTGTGGAGGTTTACAATTACTATTCGGCTGTCTTTGAGTCCCTTGATGCAACAATGTCCAGGGAGAATCCAGATAGGATGAATGTGGAGAAGCAGTGCCTTGCAAGAGACATCATCAATATCGTGGCATGTGAAGGGGCTGATCGCATAGAGAGGTAAATATTGACACATCGTTTAATGTCATAGTTATCTCAAACCATCGAAACATGCATTGAGGTGCCTCTATTAGTTTGTTTCTAACAACAATTATCTCGTCTTTGTGGGGGTGAAAGGTATGAAGCCGCTGGGAAATGGAGAGCACGGATGACTATGGCTGGGTTCACCTCGTGCCCCCTCAGCACTTATGCGAATAGTGCAATCAGATCGCTGTTAAAATCATACTGTGATAAGTACAAGGTCGAGGAGGAAGGAGGATCACTCTACCTTGGCTGGGAGGACAAGATTCTAGTTGTGGCTTCAGCGTGGAAATAATGTAATATTATTAGCTATGTTTTTTTGGGTGTATGTATATGAATGTGGTGGTGTGAGATTATGATATTGGAACTCGACTAATTTATCTCATCTGATCTGAGCATAGTTGATGCAATGACCGTATTGTGCTACCTAGATGTTCTGTTTTCATGAATAAAGGCATCTTTGGAAGAGTTTTCAGAACTATAGATGGTGCTTTTCTTTTGTTCTAGCTTATCTCTGTAGATACAGGGGAGTCTTTTCAAAGATGCGCGTCTTTTGTGTTGTGCTTGTTTGAATTCATATGCTTGTATACGAATATCTGGATGTATTTGGCGTGTTGAATGTGAAAACTAACTTCTGTTTCGCTGAAAGATATGAGAAGGTGATATGTATGCCCTTTGAGATGTTATGTATGGCATAATGTAACATGCTGCTCACAGTTGAATCACCTAATTATGTTATCCTAATGCTATGAGACATTAGGTATGTCTCCATATGAGATTTAGCTGCTGAGACTTAAGGTATTTCTCCAATATCCACTGACTAGCCGAAAATTTGATGCTCACTCACAGATATGGGACACAACCACTCAGTTGTAAAAAGCATGGAGCCTTTATCAACTTTGACATAATAAGCTTTTATGGGGATTCTTTTTTTTATTGGGAAAAAAAAAAACAATATGGAGGTCATGACAGAATGACATGGTACCTGATGCATGCAACCACGAGCTCATAATAAAAAGATAAAATGGCATAACATTCAGAAAGTCTCTCACAGCTGGCAGCTGGGGTACAGATTATGTACATATATATATGTACATATATGTGTGTGTGTACATATACATATATATGTATGTATATACATACATACATAACATATATACATATAATATATAATATATAATATATATACACACACCACACACACAACACACACACACACAACACACACACACACACACACACACACACACACACACACACGTGTATACACACGTATACCTATACATATATATATGTATACATATACATATATATAGACAGAGAGAGAGAGAGAGAATTGTGTAGTTTCGAAGGATTCGGGTCCGAATTCTTCCCACTCAAATGCAATCATATACCATCAGAATACTAGAGTCATTTCGTTGAAGTTGATTTATATTATTTCAAGTATCTGTAAATCAAAAATCAAGTATTTTAAATATTTTTTGCCCATGCATCAAGTAGGAGAAAAACGGACGGCTTAAATAGTGAGTTGGTTAGTTTAACGGTGTAGAGCATTTGAAACCTAACAAAATTGGTTTGTAGGATTTTTTAAATATTTAGATCATGATCAAATTGCCGGATCAAGAATTTGTATGATTAAAAATATAGATCTAACCAACTCACTACTTTCGGCCGTCTATTTTGTGCCGCATGATGAATGGACAAAAAGTATTTAAAATTCTTGATTTTAGGTTTATAGATACTTGAAATAATATAGATGAACTTCAACAGAGTGAATCTTATATTTGAATGTCGGATGTTGGTATTTGAGTGGGAAGGGAACTACGTAAGTCTCTCTCTCTCTCTCTCTCTCTTCTCTCTCTCTCTATATATATATATATATATATATATATATATATATATATATATATGGGTCAAGTGCTCCTATAGGTCTCTTAGATTGTAATCTAAGGAACGGCTTAAAACTCTAACATCCCGATCTTTTTTTTCACGATCCGACCGTACATTTTCATATTTCATGTTATAAGATGTACGCATATAAAAAATTACGTGATTTGAAATCATTACTCATCGATCTAATCGTTCCATTTTGTTCTACTGTTTAAAAAACGTTAATGTTGAACCAAAAGAAACTAGAGTAAATAACAAACTTTAAATCACTGAATTTTTGCATACATCTATAACATGAATATGATAATGTGCGGTCGGATCGCGAAAATAAGAATCGGGATGTTAGAATTTAAGCCGTCTCCCTAGGTTACAATCTAAGGAGACCTACTAGGAACACTTTTTCCTATCTATATATATATATATATATATATATATATATATATTATATATATATATATATATATAATATATATATATAGGGGTTCTGTACCTCATACGGCAGGCTGAGAGAGTTTCTCTCAGCCGGCAGGACGTGGCAACATCATAGCCACATACTGTCATAAATTTTGGCGGACAAAAAGATGAAAAATCCCGCCCAATTTAATGTCAGTCACCTCAACAATGTATCTTCCGAAAATACCCTCTGTCACATCTTTTTACCTTATGTAAAAAAGTTGCCTTTCAAAAAAAATTCAGCTCTAAAATTTCACCCGATCATTCTGATCCAACTTGTTCTTTTATTTCACAAATTTGATCCGTTTTTTTTAGATTTTTCCTTTTAGACGAATGCGACGATGGTCGCAGTATATGAAACTTCCTTTTTTTTTACATACTGACGACATGGGGTCGCAGTTGTTTCAATATTTATGTAGTGTTTTGCGACCATGGTCGCACTGTATTTAACGTCATTTGTTTCATCATTCCTGAGTCGCAGTTGTTTATTTTTGCACTGTAGTCTTATGCAACCTTCGTCGCCGTGTCTACCCTGGTCGCATTTGTTTATGTTTGCACTGTAGATGACTGCGACCTTGGTCGCAGTGTCGACCAGAGTCGCTGTAAAAAGTTTGTGTTCGCACTGTAGTCTTATGCGACCTTGGTCGCAGTGTCGACCAGGGTCGCAGTTTTTGTGTTTGCACTGTAGATGACTGCGACCTTGGTCGCAGTGTCGACCTGGTCGCAGTAGTATTATGTTTGCACTGTAGATGACTGCGACCTTGGTCGCAGTGTCGACCCGGATCGCAGTAGATTATGTTTGCACTGTAAATGACTGCGACCTTACTCGCAGTTTATTAAAAATAATATGCTTTTACTCCCTTATAATTTTTAAATAATCATTGTCTAAACTTTTTATTTTTCTACATATATAGGTAAACAACAGATGAAGGTTCGTCCTCTGAGATCAAGCCTAAAACCTATGTGCGAGTTCATCAAGAAATTTAAAAAGTACATTCAGGCAGATTTCGTAGAGGCGATCAAGAATATCCCATTTGGCCAAATCTTCATGGCCTTCTACAATGAGGAATTTGGGGGTGAAAAGGCTCTAAAATCAAAAGTCTGACAACGTGCGCTCCAAAAATTGCCTTTTGGGCAAATAATAATAAACAATAACGAAAGTTACCGAAAGAGTAGCTTTTCATAAGGGGTATTTGGTAATTTAACTTCTTCCTATAAGCGGGCCGCAAGTTAGTGGGGTGACAAAATTAAGCCACGTCACCGCAGGCTGAGAGAGTTCTCTCAGCTGCAGGCTGATATACATTTTTCTCATATATATATATATATATATATATATATATATATATATATATATATATATATATATATATATATATATATATATATATATAGAGAGAGAGAGAGAGAGAGAGAGAGAGAGATGGCAAAAGAGGAAATCTCTTCCTATGTGGCACCAAAACTAGACTTTTCTATCAAAATTTCAAGATCTAAAACGTTCAAACTAATCTTCATTTCATAAAATGTATATACATGAAAATTCACAGAGTTTTAAATATCTCTTACTTATGCATCAAGTGGTTGTTAAATTAACAATTTTTCTATAATAAAATAAGTGCGTCCACTAGATCTTGAGCAAAAAAGGTCCAAACTGCATGAATTTTTGTACACATAAATTTTAGACAACAAAGATCTTAATTTATGGTCGGATCTTGAAAGTTTGGTGGAAGTCGAGTTTTGGATGCAACATAGCCAACTTTTTTCTCGTTTTCTCATGTGTGTGTAGAGAGAGATGTGTCATTCCGGAAGGATTCGAGGCCGAATCTTTCCCACTTAAATACAACCCTACGACATCCTAATGTAAGATCCATTCCGTTGAAATTGATCTATATTATTTCAAGTAATTAAAAATAAAAAACCATATATTTTGAATACTTTTCGCCCAACCACCAAATAGGCGTTGATTGGTCATCAATAATGCATATTATTATTCACATTTTCATACTTAATTTT
The DNA here is from genome assembly GCA_038442645.1 of Agave tequilana. Taxonomy (NCBI): domain Eukaryota; kingdom Viridiplantae; phylum Streptophyta; class Magnoliopsida; order Asparagales; family Asparagaceae; genus Agave; species Agave tequilana. The sequence continues at coordinate 18,556 of JAVJIF010023547.1, forward strand.
TGTTAAAATATTACTTTTTAATTAATTTATTATTTAATAATATGCAGGCTTCCATGATCCAAGAGAAAGCCCAAAAACCCACACGAATTAAGAAAATAAAGATTAATTGGGAAGATAAAGGAAGCATCTTTTCTATCTCATTTAAATTAATTTGATCTAAAACCTAGAGGAGAAGAAAGGATAGAATAAGATGAATCCTCATCCTAATTAAAGATAGAGGTGAATTTCTATTTAAATCTGGTTGCTTGCACCACAAGATGAAGATAAAAGAGAGAAAATCTGAATTTAACTCGGATTCAGACTGAACACTTTTTAATATTTTAATCATAACTTTCTCTATCAAAACTCAAATCTTATAATTTAATATGATTCAGAAATAAAACTTAAAGGGCTATAATTCTTACGTTGATCACTGTTTCTAATTCTATCATTGGATAAGTCATATTCAGCAATCAACACGATAACAATCTGCAGATCAGAATTGAATTTCTACATAAAATTCTGGATAAGTCAAATCAAGTTTGGAGATAAGAGGAGAAATCAAATTCAGAAATAGCCAGCTCACCTTATCTTCATACGCTTCCTTTCCCTCTGGTTTTCTCCTATAAATACCCCTGAAGAGTAATAGAGGAGAGGCACCATCTCAGAGATTGAGTATAGGATTATTTGTTAGCCATTTATTTTTCAAATTTTCTTTGTATTATTTTGCTTTCTACTTTGAAGAAGATTTGAAGAGAGGAGAAGACTTTGTACTGAAATGGTGACAGATTCAATAAAGGTCCTTATTTTCTTTCAATCTCCTTTATTGCTATTTTTATTTGTGTTTCCATCTCCTTTATGCAACTTTTAAATATCATGCTTAATTCTACCATGAATCTGTGTAACTAATTCTTTCGTAGCTTGCTAATCTCTCCACAACTAAAATCTAGATCTATAAAAATAAATTAATTGAACTCTATGCATATTAGAAACCTAGGGTCAGTAAATTTTTTTTAAAGATTAGTCATAAATTGAGTTAAACTAGCTTTTGGGTATACTATTTAATAATTATTCTTAGTTTATACTTAGATGCTTTGATGGCTTAACATTAAGTTAAAACTACTTTTCTTATGCTATACTTTGAGACTTCGATAAAACAATATTTAATTTTATCTAGTGTATTGTAATCAGGGTTTACTTTCTATCTTAGTTTTCTTTCTTGAGTTTGAAGCAACAATCTAGGGTTAATTTTTATAAGTTCTGAAAGTACACCTAGAGGGGGGGTGAATAGGTGTACGGCTAATCTAATGAACTACATGCGAAAATTAAAACTTAATTGCAACTACACTTAATGCAACCAACGAGTGTAGCCGAATTCCGAGTGAAGGGCTCTGGACTAACTCCTCTTGATTCCTCTGAATAAGAGTTGAGGCGCTATATGCTCTCGTGGTTATGCACAAGTGAGACACACACAAACAAGCCAAGCATATAAGTATGATATGACAATATGAAATGATGTAAGACACAATATAAAAGAGAGAGTTAGAGAGACAATGGATCAAACGCAAACACAAGTAATTTGTTTCGAGGTTCGAGACACTGCTATACGTCTCCGCCTTCACACAGAAGGATTTTCACTATCTCGTCCACACAGGATTTCCCACACAGGGAACCTCCACTGAGGATTTGGGGCAATACAATCACCGGGAGTACACAACTCCTCTCTTTACAAACACACATCTACACTTAGAAGCTAGGCACAAAGCCACACAAGCACCACCTCACACAAGAGGGGTAGGCACTTAGTCAATACAACACAATCCACCTCTTCACTAAGAGGGATACCGACACAACCTCCACTATCAACCTCTCACTAGAGGGATACCCACAATCACCTCTCACTAGAGGGATATCACAAATAAAGGAAGGGTACAACACTTGGTGGTCTATCTCAACCGCAAACAAATTTTCCCACAAAATAAAGATCCTATAGATAGGATAGAATGATATAGATCAAGTGTGGAAACAAAGTGTTTTGATTGAAGAAAATCACTTGGGAAAAACACCAAATAGATATAGAATTTTTGATCAAAAACCAATTCCCAAAAGATGATTTTCTTTGAAATAAAAAACACTTTAAAACAAAATAGAGAATAGGAATTTTGAACTCAAAATTTTGTTTAAAACACTAGAAGAGATCTGAAATTTTTCACTCTGAAAATCTTATCCAAAACTGGCCTCAAATGGGGTATTTATACCCCAAAAAGAATTCTGCCCGTTGGCAGCTGACTAGGCCAGAAATGGCCTTCCGGTCGACCGGCCAACGGTCAAAAATTTGACCGTTGAGCCTGCCGGTCGATCACGCGGTCGACCGTGCCAATCCAGAGAGCAAATTACTCTCTGGCCGGTCGACCGCTCGGTCGCCCGTGAGCAAGTCGTCCGTGCCTTGCTCACGGTCGACCGTCCGGTCGACCGCCCCCCCACCCGCTTGCAGTCGGTCGACCGTCCGGTCGACCGGCCCAAGTGGCTGGTCAGCGTGCACAACCTTGTGCACGTCGGTCGACCGGTCTGGTCGACCACCAGAGCCTAGCAGGCAGCATTAAGGGACTTAAAACTTGGGTTTTTAATATCCTAAAAAATCCCATAAAATCTCTAAAAATCCACAAAAATAAGTTCAGTATAATACTTTGAAAATAAAATATGTGTGAAAAAAATTCAACACATATTTCAAACTTTTTGAACCGTTTTTGTGTTATGAAAATTTTGCCGAAAACCAAAATCCGTATTTTCTAAACTTGGATTTTTGAATTGAAAATTCGTTTTGTCCAAAACTCATCCAAACATAAAAACATGATACTTAAACAATTTGAAGCATGTTGTATATGGATATAATCCAATATACATGAAAGATATATATCATAGTTTTTGACAATAATTCCAAAAATAAGTTTTGTTAAAATACAAAACCTAAATACATGAATAGGCATATCAAAATAAGTTTATCTAAGATATGAAGCATACATGTATATAGAACAAATCTAATATACATTAAACCATGTAAACTTCTTTTGAATCTATCTATTCATGAAAACCAAGATCGGTTAAACCAAAAACCGAAAACCAATAAACATGAAAACTTAAACAAGTGTGTGTGTTGTGAACTTGAGCATATCACACTATCTAGTCTTTACAAATAGATCTAAAACAAAAACTAAACTATGTACCGATGTCTTCTTGACGAACTCTGTCTTCAAGTCGACTCGATCCAAACCGTGATCCACCGAGCTTGACTCCAACGAGTGCTAGGTATGAACTTTGACGCTCGGGCTCTTGAATCACCATGTGAGAAGCTCCAAAACACCTTTGTTGAAGCTAATCACCTACTAATATTTTGGTTAAGTATCTGAAACTAAACATCACAAGATTATTAGTAAACATAACTACATGAGTTAATCATCATCAAAACTAGAGTGGAAGGCCTCTGGGCCAACAAGTTCAATATGATATTTGTTCTGATAGACTAATGTTTGGTTGTGGTAGATGATTAGTTGGCTGTGCATGTTCTTTCTATTTAAAATCTTTTCTTACAATCATAATTCCTTTTTCCAAACTATTTGTTAGAGAATTCGTTCCGAAAAGCTTTCATCACATCTTTTCATGTGGATCGACCCGTCTAGCCCTTGCTATGCGATTACATTGAGAAGAGATTAAGAATTTTCTAACTTTAACTTTTGCTTTATTTTCAATTCAAATTTTCTTTCTCAATCACGCGCAAAATGGACGGCTGAAATAGTGAGATGGCTAATTTAATGGTGTAGAATATTTGAAATCTAACAAAAATTGGTGTGCGAGAGTTTTTAACTGTTTAGATCATGATGGAATAGTCAGATCGAGAATTTGTATGTCTAAAGATATAGTTCTAAGCAATATGTTATTTTTGACCGTCCATTTTACGCCTACTACTTGATGGATAGACAAAAAGTATTCAAAATACATGATTTTTGATTTTTAATTACTTGAAATAATGTAGATAAACTTCAATAGAATGGATCCTGTATTCGGATATCGTAGGGTTGTATTTGAATGCGAAAGATTCAGCCTCGAATACTTCCGGAATGACACAAGTCTATACATACATACACACACACACACACACTTGCGTCATTCCGGAAGGATTCGAACCTGAATCCTTCCCAGTTAAATACAACCCTCTGACATTCGATTATAAGATCCACTCTGTTAAAGTTAATCTATATTATTTCAAGTATGTATAAACCAAAAAGTGTTTTGAATATTTTTTGCCCATCCATCAAGCAGCGTAAAAAGGACGACCGAAAGTAGTGAGTTGGTTAGATTTATATCTTTAAACATAAAAATTCTCAATCCGGCCATTTAATCATGATCTAAACATTTAAAAACCCCTACAAACTAATTTTTATTAGGTTTCAAATGTTCTACACTATTAAACTAACCAAGTCACTATTTAGGCCGTTTGTTTTTCTCCTACTGGATGCAAAGGCAAAAAGTATTCACAATACTTAATTTTTGATTTATAGATACTTGAAATAATATAGATCAACTTCAACGGAGTAGATTTTGTATTCGAATGTCAGATGTTAATATTTGAGTGGGAAGGATTCGGTCTCGAATCCTTCTGGAATGACACAATCTCTCTCTCTCTCTCTCTAGAGAGAGAGAGAGACTTGGGTATATGCGGAAGGATTCGAGCCCGAATTCTTCCCACTCAAACTTAATCTCATAACATTCAAATACAAGATTCACTTTTGAAGTTAATTTACATTGTTTAAAGTAACTAAAATAAAAAATGAAGTGTTTTGAGTACCTTTTGCCATCCGTCAAGTAGCCGAAAAATGGACGGCCGAAATAACATTTTACTTAGATTTATGACTTTAGACATATAAATTCTCAATCCATCCACTTGATCATGATCTAAACATTTAAAAACCCCACACACCAATTTTTGTTAGGTTTGAAATATTATATACCGTTAAACTAACCAGCTCACTCTTTCGGCCGTTCATTTTGCGCTTACTTAATGGATGAGCAAAAAGTATTCAAAACACTTGATTTTTTTATTTTTAGTTATTTTAAACAATGTAGATTAACTTCAACGGAGTGGATCTTGTATTTGAATGTCGTGAGAGTGAGTTTAGGTGAGAAGAATTCGGGTTCGAATCCCTCCTCCCTCCCTCCCCACACACACACACCACACACACACACACACACATATGATGAGATTTTAACATTCATAAGACTTAACAAATAAGAATCTAACAAGTATCAATATCATATATAAATTTTAACGCTCCTAAGACTCCCACGATTTAAAGCAAACTTTTCAGGGCAGGGTTCACAGACCCCACATGAGTAGTCAGAGTGCGCCAAGCGGCCCCGAATACCCCGATGGATTCCAAAAAAAATGGATACGATTTTAACACTTCAAGGACATAACAAATCAGAATCTAACTAGTATCAATATCAGACCCGTATTAAGAAGTCAGGGCATAGGAGGGTCTTGTACACTATTCCAGTGTTTTCTCTCGTTTATTATGTATTTGCCTCGCTAGGATTTGTCTCGCACAAATAGAGCCAAAAAAAAATGTCCAAGTCAATCACACTGAAGGTTGCTTGGAACCAGAAATTGGCCACTTTGAGGGATTTTGCTCAAACATAAAACTCAAACAGCATACAGGTATGTTAGCTCTATTTCGTTTAGACTCTCAACACATTCAAAATCGACCAGCTTCAGAGTTTTTACTCTAACATGAAACTCGAATCAAATGAATGCAGGTGTTAGTTCTCTTCATTACTCTCAAAGCATTCAAATGATGACCAGTTTTAGGGGTTCACTCCACATAAAACTCAATCAAAGTTAATGCAGGTGCGATCTCATCACACCGCCAAACATTCAAAAAGGCTGCTAGAACTGGTTAAACTATCTACTTCTGCCAGCTCTTATAGATGTGAATTAACTTGTAGATTTATAACAGTTTATCCTATGCGAACACTGATTTACCTTCCTACTGCATACAGCCTCCATCCGAATCGAAAATAAACCGAGAGAGAAATATTACACTCTCTCATGATGAGACTAAATTTTCATTGCTTCAAGCTTGACATGAACAAGAACTATTACAGTGTACTGGCTTCTACAAGAGAGAATGGCCAGCTGTTTAAAAATTGAAACTTTACAGATCAAAAAAGGATCAATTGAAGTGCGATCACACACACGCACGCACGCACGCACGCACACGAGTGAAGTAAAAGGAGAGGAGGAAAAAGCTCAGCTGAAACGCTATCACTGCCCAGTGTCCATGGAGAAATTGTTAGAAGAACACCAAGGTTTTTCTAAACTCTGCCTCCAGATGATATCCCTCACTAGGCTCACTGTGCTCATTGTTCCACGTGTACACAAACATTACACTGGGTTGCAACATTCGTTACATGTAAGTTCCAGCAGTCTTCTGCCTTCCCAAATATAGTCTTTTAAGTAAGAGGACTCTAGTAAGCATCAGGACTGAGATCTCTCCCTCATTTTTGCTTTGGCAAAGAACACACCTGCCAACAGACCTGCAAAAGAGATCCTTAAACACGTGTCTTGTACGAATTTGAAAATGTTAAGGAGAAAATTATGGCTCTGGTTATAGAGATAACGTACCAAAGAGAATGCTCAAGAAATTCTCCATGCTAGTTGGAACCTTGAAGAGAAGGATTCCAGTCATGGAGAGAGGAATCTTGTTCAGTGATCCTACCAGGCTGCAAAAAGAAAGCCATACAGTAACTAAAAAATTTCATGTAATTTCTGAGAACAATTCTAAAAGAGAAGCACTAATTTAGGATTGTTTTGGACATCACTAACCCCCATCAAATAATATTATGATCATAACTATTTTCATATGGTACATAAGTGAATGAAAAACTGAATATAGGGAATAGGACATCTTGTCGTTTAACAGCTAAAGTATCCAATACTTCAACAGCAATCTAGTACTTGAAGAAACTTTGGGAATTATATGCCCCTAAATGTTCTTGGGACGACATAAAGCTTTGAGAGCCTAATACACCTAGAAGAATATAATAATTCAAACAAAATTTGACGCCCTCTCTAGTTCTTTAGATGGACATCCTACCTTGTTTCATTCTGAACCAGATGAAAGGAAAATAAAACTAAAATCAGGAGTAAAAAGAATTAAGTGTATGGTGGAGGCAAGATTAACTATAAAAGGTGCTGTATAGAATATCTATAGTGGGGGCAAGACTAACTATCGGTGTATGTCTTATAGAATCTCTGTTATGGAGCCAAATATGGCATGTTTTACACAGCTTAAAGGCCCGGCGACGTAAAGGCCTCAAAGAGCTAACAGCAAAGAGCAAAATAGGAACAGCTCATGTTAGAATCAGTCTACATCTGCATAAATAAAACTGTAATGTGATTAAATCAAGCTCAAATTTCAATGTTACAGTACTGTAACCTACCTATAAGTTGTTGCACCAGTCTGGTGAAGAAACCACATTGAAGTGAAGCTGATTGCTAGCCCTAAAAACCCACTTGAAGTCACCACCAACCAAAAAATGGGCATCCTCAAAAGTGGCCTGCCAATTCACTTCACAGATACATAAGGCTAATAAGGCAAGAAGAAAATGCCAAAAAGCACCTGTTATCTATGCTTCATGATAAATTGCATATTTAAATCCTTGTCAGCAACTCCGATACTAAAATTTGAACTCTGAATTGTAACAAATGGAACTCTAAAATTATTAATCATTGTTTGAGTACAAGATAGACAATATAATTGAGCAACAGCTGGTGGGAAATTTAACCAGATGACAAACTTCTTTGTTCAAACTAGAGCTAAATACAACTGAACAAGATTCCAAAGGCCCTATGGGCCCTACGCATGCTGACAAGAACCAATAATATGTCATAGAACTTCAATTAGAGATGATGTCAGAACTATTTAAGCTAATTTACTGTCTCTAAAAGATGAAATGCAAAGTTAGTAATATATGCTGCAATTCAATTATAGGACGTGTCCTGCTTTTTAGCAGCAAAAAAATTCAGGTATCCAAGCTGTCAACTTGGCTAATATTGTATCTATTTACTCGCCAAAAAATAACAATACTTTTCTAATCTTTCCAGCTACCTCACATGAGTAAATAAAATTTATGACATGGTCATGAGTGTAACTAACACTTGGGAGGATGCAGTACGCAGGAATTGGTTATATGCATGGGAAAACATGTGATGTTTGTTTTTGTGAGAATGTGACATTTTACGGGAGACATGTCAGGCATGCACACACGCACGCACGCATATATGGGTTGACCACACACTTTTTGCTTAGCGTTTAGTGTTGAAGTAACATCTAGATTAGAGAAGCAGGAAGCATATGGTTGTAGAAATGCACATATGAATGTATCTCTCTGCTTGTGTGTATGCTAAATATTAAAGAGGAGTGTGAAGTATGTGTACGTATATACTTGCATGTATATATGTTGCATCGGCACTTCTATGTCTAACATGTAACCAACATGACAACTTCTTGGGTACTGCATGGATACTTATAAGACACTTCCCATCTTATTGTATTCTCAACTAAGGGCTGATGTCTAATATATGTCCTCAATGTTAAAATATATTTTAATTTCAAGCACTTTCTCAACTCCATGGATGCACTTTGACATTTATAGAATACTTTCATGACACACAATAAGTCTGTCAGTGTTGCACTTAATGCTTTATCTTTCACAACTTATGTTGCACGGACACGCAATGATGAAATGGATACGATACGTGAACACGTGAAAAATTCTTAAAAATATACACAGACACGTGTGTCTAAAACGTGTATTCGACACACGTGTCGACACGTTTTGGACACGACACGGCTCCATGTTAGAAGTGTTTGTGCTATAAAGTTCAAGACAAGTCCTAAGATAGGATAGAGGAGAAGGATTGCGGTAGGTAGTCAACGACTAGTGTAAAACATAGTTAGATCTATATGACAAGATGTGGTCAAAAATTGACCCTTATTTAGATGGTGACACGTGTCCAAGAAACTGTGCACCTCCTTCGAGACTTCCACATCATTCAATCCATCCAGCAGCATCTGTCACCCCAGATCCTCCCAAGTCCGCTTTCTGTCCCAAAGACAGATCATCTCGGAAGCAGTGCTTTAAATGTTAGATATCGAGAAAATTTCAGATGCCGTAATCGGATGTCGGATTTCAAATTTCAGAGATATTTCAGAGCCATCTAGTAAATTTCAGACATCATGACGGATAATAAATATATATCCTAAATATCTTAAATAATGTAATCTAAAAATTCTTATCAAAGTAATACATACACAATTTATGCAAAATTATATAAATATGTTTATATGTATACTTACCTTAACATCTTGCATACACTCACTAACTCATTGTAGAAATTTCTCAATTACTCTACCTTTTAAGACCAATCAACATACTGTGTTTTTCCCGAAAATGTCGGCCGACATTCTCTTGAAATGTTGGCCGACATATCAAATTTTTCCTGAAATATCGGCCGACATATTCCAAAACGCCATTTCAAATAAGGGTAGAGATGTAGTGGAGGTGATGGCTGGAAAGTGAAATGTCGCATGCCATTTCAGAAATGTCAGCCAACATTTAAAACACTGCCCAGAAGACTCTACCATTCGAACATCGCAGATCTCCGTCCGTCCCGAAAACTCTAGGAGCCCTCAATCTCGACTCCAACAACAAATCATCCCCAATATCCGCCAACAGTTGCGCAACCTAATCTTCTCCACGTCCATAATATGTAACGCCACTCAACACGGACAGTTATGAACAATGGTGTATTTCTCTGCATGCAATCCCTACAACTAAGCACCCGTAATCGCGGTCGTTACAACAAATCGACATGTGCAGATCGTGCAGTTACGAAGATCACACCCATACAATCCACCTCCATGCACACAAATCATAAACATAAATATACCTTCTCCTCCAACAAGGAGAAGACTTTTGGATCTTTCTTTCTTCCAGCTAAAGCTCAGCACTGAGACTGATGAATAATTCCCGTAACTTGAGAATTATAGTGAATTCCTCCCCTCCTCCCTGTGTTTTTCCCAATTAAGGGTTTTCACGTAATATCCTCTGTGTTTGCGTTGTGTTTTGCTTACATGCATTTCACCCACACTTTCCAATCTCGCTTGTGGCATGGATCGATCATCTAATTGCTTGTGGCGAAAATTCTCCGCCACAAGCTGGTGCTTTTATTAAGATCTGAATCCCTAGACTCAAGATCTCTCCCCAAAAATCAAAATCTTTCCTCAAAAAGCCTCTATAATGGCACTGATGGCCCAAGAAAGCAAACAGTCATCCTCAACGGCGCCATATCCAAAAGCAAGGCCATCAGCACCACTTGGGGCACGGTTCCCCAACCAGTCACTGATCAGTCTTATACCATCGAGGACATCGACTTCTCGCTTCATGAGGCATCCGCTAGAGTCCAACCACTGTAACAGCACGAAGACCGGTACCTTCAAATGCTCGTCGACATGAAGGAACAAATGAAGGAGCAACAAGCACAATCTAATCGCGATCGGGAGCAGACATTTCTCGACCGCGAGAATGCCATCCGTGAGCAGGAGGCATTGAGGCAACTCAAGAACCAACTCCAGGCTCAAATCGCTGCCCTCCAGAACAACCTCACACCGATGCAGCAAAAAAGCGAGCCTGAAGTCGATGGACTCCTGACCTCCGAGCCCTTGACGAGCTAATTCAAAGATGGATCGCGGAAGCCAAGCTGCAAAGCCACCTTACGCTTTGAGCTACCAAAGTTTCAAACTCCCCCCTCTGAAGATATCCTGGAGTTCGAGTTCTCGAAGAAGTTCTCGATTCAAACCTTTGACTACTACTCTAGAGTGAGTAATCCTGTCCAACACATTAGGCATTTCGGTACAAAATGGTAATCTCCTCCCGCAACGACCCGATCTTGTGCCTCACTTTTCCTTCCAGTATGAAAGACGTGCATCAGATAGGTCCTATTCTCTATCACCCAGCTCTCTCCACAACTTCGAGAGGTAAACGAAGCGTTCCTCACAAAGTATGCCTCTCGAAGAGAGACCAAAAGAACAACCATCATCTCTTCTCTATCAAGATGATGCAGAGCGACAACCTCAAATCATACATCTTCTTACAAAGCCAACTCGTCAATATCCCCAATTGCGGTGAGGACATCTCCGCACTCGCATTTATTAGCGGGATGCAAGTCTCTCACCCCCTGTACAAGCACCTCCTAAAGCACAATGCCACTCGGATGAGTGAGGTCATGTCACGAGCTCAGCGCTACATCCAGCTTGAGGAGGCAATGAAGACTTCCTTCAACCATGCCGCAAAACATGGTGACGGTAAAAGAAAGTCCTCGCCCGAAGCCTCCGCCCATGCCCAAGATCGAGATCGGGGCAACCTTCCTTCAAGGGACAAGCACTCTCGACCCTCTCCAAGCCCCCTTCAAGCCTTTCGGACGGAACAACAATTCACTCTGTTGAGGCTCCCCATCAACAAGGTCTTCAACACCACCAAGGACCAATCGTGGGTTAAGCGCCCAAGACCAATCTTGTACGATCTCACACTTCTCGGAGCAGAAGAATATTGCTTCGACCATTATAGTAAGGGACACAAGATCATCCACTTTGGGCCCTCCAAAAGTATCTGGAAAAGCTCATCCAATAAGGTTTTCTCAAAGAGTACATCCTTACTCCCGAAGCATCCTCCGAATCTGGACAACTCAACACTCCACTATCTACCCAACCACAAACTTAATCACCCAATACGAAGCAATTAAATGATTTCACATTTCCAAGAGACAGGACAATACTTATATCCCTACCACTTTTTGCATTCCAATTCCATATATTTTATTCCAATATTGAATAAAATAATATTTTTGCTCCTAACCATTGCAGCTCTTTCAAACTAGAAGTTCTACTGATGGGATTTTCCACTCGGAGCCACTCCGTTGCTGAGATTTTTCACACTCGGAGTCAGTCCTTCCACTAATGGAATTTTTCCCACTCGAAGGACAATGTCTAGGCATTCCGCTGATGGGATTTCCCCACTCAGAACCACTCCGCTGCTGGGATTTCTCCCATTCAGAGTCAGTCCTTCTGTTGATGAGATTTTCCCCATTCGGAAGATTGTGTCTGTACGCTCCGCTGATGGGATTCTCCCACTCAAAGACGACAATGCAGACTTGCCTACAGGAATCGAAACCTCCGCTGTGAGATTTCCCCACTCAGAATCCTTACTCTGCTGCAAGAATTTTTTACTCTCAAAGCCCCGTTTTGATGTTCCACTGATGGGATTTTCTTTACTCGAAAACACAAACACTTGCCTACGGGCTTCCCGCATCTGACCCACGAGCGGATGAACCCCCGGACAGTTTTCCTCTGCCAGGTCCAAGCCCGATCGCAACTCCGCTACTGGAATTTCCCCCACTCAAAGTAGACGCATCCAATCTGTCGAGGGGTTATAACCCCACTTAAGGTCCTTACCGAGGTCACAGTTCCGCTGATGTGATTTTTTCCGCTTGGAAGTAACTGTGAACCCGACTCTGCTGCTAGAATTCCTCCCACTCGAAGGCCCAACTTCATTACTGGGATTTTTTTCACTCGTAGTCGACACATCCAATCTGTCGATGGGTGACACCCCCACTTCTGACCTCTTTCCAATTTGCAGGTAAGCGTTCTGAAGAGCCTTTAATTGCATAAAACATATTATATATACATGAGGGTTTCCTTGTTTAATTATCCCCTCGACATACGAGTTTCATATGATTAGAGGCTGGAGATGTGAAACATACTGGAAAGGCACAATCGCCCAGGTATAATTCGAACACCACCTTTGTTAATGTTTGCATGTGTTACTCATCCTGGGATGACATGGTTGTGTATGTTTAGCCTATAACCGCATGAGACATATGATATATACATGCGCGTTTTATTTTTTGGATTATTCCCTCGACGTACTAGTTTCATGTGATTAGAAGCTGAGCACATGTAGTTTTGTCATCCCAATCTATTTAATTTACGTCTTTCATTAGCTATGTTGTATCTAACATTTAATTTAAGTTGTTTCATGCATATTTGTATGCGCATCTTCCCTCCATTATGAGCCAACGAGCATTTGTACCCCTGGTAGTTCTCTCTACCGGGCACGAAACACAAACGCCAACTCACGAACCCGACTCTGGTACTAAGATTTTCCCCATTCGGAGGCCTACTGCAGGGATTTCTCCCTCTTAGAATCTCAAGTTCACAGCTTCGCTGATAAGTCACTCACCCACTCAGAAATATACGTGAATCCCCACTCCGTTGCTGGTATTTTCCCCACTCAGAGGTCAAAAACTTGTAAGTACCGTTGATGAGGCTACCCTCACTCGGAAACAACGTCGCAAGCTTACCAAACCATTCTCATGCCAAATCAAACATTCCAGAGTTAAACACCAATAATCTGAGACATGACCGATTCCAAATAGACCAATGGTAAAACAAGTTAGATAAGGTTAACACAATCATTTCCATTCCCAGAAAAATATACATGTATTTATTCTAAGTCTTTTCATTCCTAATACATTTCTTCAAATGCACATTTGATATCTGACAAGAATAATACAGAACTCCATTATAGTTTCATATTTACACTTTTCTGAAAAGAAATGCAAATGATCTCGATCTGATCCCTCCATCCTGCCTCTACATTCAGCCTCACCTCCGAACTCCGAGAACATGTCCTCCAGAGAACATCTGTCAAAAGGCACAATCTCACACCACTGCCAAAAAGATCCCAGAAGAAGCTACGTGAGGTTCCTTCATAAAAACAAGAGATCATTCAGATGGACCTCCTCTCTGCCTGGAACACACCTCCAAAGAAGCCAGACGGACTCCGACAAGACACACAAACCAGTGATGATATCACACTCTGACCATTTGTTATGAGAAGAGGTCGGAGCTCTGGAAGGGGTGCTTCATCAGCGATGTCCTGATGAAAACACCCCTCATACTCCCCTCCTATTGTTCGCTGTAAGGAGACTTAAAGCGCGATGAAGCAGTGTCCGATCAGAATGAAGACTTCAAGACAAGCAGATTGTCTTAGAGTCGCATCCGCCTCCATAACCGCTTAGGACAGCCCCTACTTCTACTTCGTACATGCTATTAGGAAAAGACTCCAAGTCTCAAGATCAGAACTGGACCAAGCAAGCCAGAGACCAGATGAACAAACTGAGTCGGAGCAGGAGCCTTCCCCATCTCCCCTGATAGCGGAGCCCTATCACAACAACTAATGTATTGTGACAGGCTCATTATAACAACTGACATATTGCGCCAACTAGACCCACCGTCTCCGTCCTCTCCCTTTCTTTCCTTAACCTGACGAAAAAGAAGGAAGACATGGCAACGAAGCAGAGAATGAAGAACTTTGAAGCAAGACCTCTAGGAAAAGAAAATAGAATTGATTTCCATTCAGAAGATTCTACCCTATTTATAAATGGAGAAGAAGCCGAACCGTCTCCAATTCAAAATCCTAATCCCCGAAAAGTCGATCCACGTCCCAAGATTCTCGGACAACCAAATCAGCAAGACACCACCGTTGTTGCCACCGATCTCAGTCATCATGGCGCCAGGATTCGAAGAAACGTCAGTTACAAGTTTTAAGGATTCTAATCAATTAACATACCAGCTGTCCACCAGTCACGCGATCTTCAAAATACATTCAGAAGATTCACATTTATGATCCAAATCCACTCCAGCTCACAAACATCAAGGAAAATTAAAGGCATTAAAAGATCTCCTACCAACTCTGCTCTTCCGATTTTCCTTCCGTAGGCTCTGACAAGCGAAAGAGTAGGGAGCATTGTAGTGGTCAAAAATTGACCCTTATATAGATGGTGACACGTGTCTAAGTAACCGTACACCTCTTCGAGACTTTCACATTATTCAATCCATCCAGCAACATTCTGCACTCCAGATCCTCCCGAATTCCACCTTCCGTCTCGAAGATAGATCATCCCAGAAGGTTCCATCTCTGTCCTCTCCCTTTCTTTCCTTAACCTGACGAAAAAGAAGGAAGACATGGCAACGAAGCAGAGAATGAAGAACTTTGAAGCAAAACCTCTTGAAAAAGAAAATAGAATTGATTTCCATCCAGAAGATTCTACCCTATTTATAAATGGAGAAGTCGAACCGTCTCCAATTCAAAATCCTAATCCCTAAAAAGTCGATCCACGTCCCAAGATTCTCGGACAACCAAATCAGCAAGACACCACTGTTGCTGCCACACGATCTCAGTCATCATGGCGCCAGGACTCGAAGAAACGTCAGTTACAAGTTTTAAGGATTCTAATCAATTAACATACCAACTGTCCACCAGTAGCGCGATCTTCAAAATACATTCAGAAGATTCGCATTTATGATCCAAATCCACTCCAGCTCACAAACATCAAGGAAAATTAAAGGCATTAAAAGATCTCCTACCAACTCCGCTCTTCTAATTTTCCTTCTGCAGGCTCTGACAAGCGAAAGAGTAGGGAGCATTGTAGTGGTCAAAATTGACCCTTATCTAGATGGTGACACGTGTCTAAGCAACCGTACACCCCTTCGAGACTTTCACATTATTCAATCCATCCAACAACATTCTACACTCCAGATCCTCCCGAATTCCACCTGTCCCGAAGATAGATCATCCCAGAAGATTCCGTCACTCGGACATCCCGGATCTCCCCCATCCTAAAAACTCTGAGCCCCTCAATCGGGCTCCACCAACAAACCATCCTCAATATCCATCATCAGTTGCGCAACCTAACCTTCTTCATGTTCATAACGTATAACGTCACTCAACACGGGCAGTTATGAACAGTGGTGAATTTTCCTACATGCAATCTCTACAACCAAGCCGCAAATTAACATGTGCAGATTGTGCAATTATGAAGATCACGCCCGTACAATTCATCTTCATTCACACAGATCAGAAGTATAAATATACCTCCTCTAAGGAGAAGACTTTTAGATCTTCCTTTCTTTTAGCTAATACCTAGCACTAAGACTTTGACGAATAATTTCTGTAACCTGCGAATTATAGTGAATTCATCTCCTCCTCCCTATGATTTTTTCCAGTTAAGAGTTTTCACGTAAAATCCTCTGAGTTTGTGTTGTGTTTTGCTTACGTGCAGTTTACCCCCACTTTCCAATCTCGCTTGTGGTGTGGATCGGCCATCCAATCACTTCTGGTGAAAAATCCCCACCACACAAGAATTCCAAAGATCCTTTCTTGGAGCATCCCACCATGATGAGTTAAATGGACGCCACCCTGGGGTAATGATAAATAAGCAAAGCGGTTTACTAGGGCGTCCCTTGGAAGCATGGTTCACAGTCGTAGTCTTGGCCGCCGACTCGGCGGGCACTGAGACGGATAGGTCTCGATGACTCGGATCGGCCTCGGGCGATACGTGCAAAACGCCACATAGAAAACTCAAAAATTCTGAAAAAATCACGACAAATCTTAAAAAAAATGTAGACATCCAAATTCATATATCACATGTCTAAAACATATCACCTAGCACACTAAACATAAAGTGAAAGCATAAATACATGCGTCATCGGTAGAAACATATCAAAATACATGCATAATATAGTAAATTACACAAACTACATTCATAAATACATGCTAATGTAGTTATTTTCACATTAAATTACGATGAGGCACAAAATCATCATAATCATCTTTGCGGTAAGTAGACAACCGATACTAGTACTCGTAAATCTCTCAAGTTGTGGTCTGTAGTCATGGACATATGTTACACCATAATGTTGGCCTGATATCAAACTTAACATTTGCATATGACCTTCAAGACTATAAGTTCCTCCATCAGTACTATTGTTGCCCTCATTATTGTCATCATCACCACTGCCACCATCACTGCCATCACTGTCATCATTATCATCGCCATCTTCACCATCATCACTGTTGAACTGGATAAAACCCTCATATCTTCGCCACCACCATCATCATCTGCTTCTCTTATACATCAGAGGGGGGATGGGGGGAAGATCGAAAACAAAGAGCGAGGGAAGGAGAGGGGAAAGAGATAAAGATGGGAGATGGAAAGGGAAAGAAAGAGAGTGGGTGAGAGAGGGAGGGGGAGGGAAAGATACAGAGAGACAGGAGATGGAGAGGGGGAGAGCGGGTGAGAAAGGGAGAGGAAGAGAGAAACAGAGGGAGGGAGAGGGAAAAAGACAGAGAGAGGAACATCACCTGGGGTTGGGGAGGAGCGGCCAGTGGCGATCAGGCGGCTGCGGAGTCAGATCTGAGCAGCGACAATCGGACAGCGACGATCTCCAGATCTGAGAGAGAGGTAAATTTTTTCTTTTCTTTTTTTCTTTATACCCGTTCGTCACTGGTGAATATACATTCGAGCCGACTCAACCGAGAATCGGAGTCGACTCGGCTGAGTCACGACTGATTCGTCGGTGAATCGGTCGGGTCGACCGAGTCAACTCCGATTCTCGACCGAGTCGGTCTCCTCTGAGTTGAGTCGACCGACTCGTGACTCGGACTCGTCTCAGAGCGGGCCGAGACGGATACAACTCGGCCGACTCGTCTCCGACTCGGCCGAGTCTTTGAACCATGCTTGGAAGTGATGCGCTGCACCGAATGACTAGGAGTGGCAATTATAGCCTGACGAGTAATTTGCGGGTTTGAGTCAAGCATACACGAGTTTGGGTCATAAATGGTCTACCTACCCACCTATATCGCTTATTAAATGGGTCGAGTGTGGGTTTGAAGCTTAACGTGCTTAACCCGCTCATGACGAGTAAATTTAGACTAACATTCAAATCATAGCCATATGAAACCTAGAAGGTAAACTCATAGATGTCAAGATTTTACTTAATTTTTATTGATAAGTTTCATATTGATAAAGTTAAGATTTAGTTTTTAAAATCTGATGCTAATGACATTTTACTCTCTTGTGTGTTTTATAACTTTGATTTGAGTTGTTTAATTGTGTTTGAAATTTAATAGAAGGTTTAAACAGGTTGAGTTAGGTCGATCCATTTAAATTCGGGTTGAGTATGAGTTTGCAATATTAAATTGTTTATTAAACAAGTTGGATCAGGTCAACTATAGTGGCTGACCCAACTTTGACCCAACCCGATTATGGCCCGATCCGACCCAAATGTCACTCTTAATGGCAACACCTGGTGCAATGATAAATGAGCAAGTGTGGGTTAGGGTTTTTCAAGTGCCACATTGGCTTTCAAATAAGGGCCAAATATGCATAATAGAATGCAGGATCATAAGAGGAATATAAGTATGCTTACTGAAAAGATGATGAAGTTGGCAGATACAATGATTAGAAGAAAGATTAATATAATTTATTTGCAAAAAACTAAATGGGTAGGTGAGAAATCTAGAGAGATTTGAGAATACTGGATTTAAATTTTGATATACAAGAGAAGAGAGAAACAGAAACAGGGTAGGAATACTTGTAGATAACATATTTAAAGAGAATGCAGTCTATGTAAAAAGAGTTGAGAGATAGAATTATGATAATAAAATTTGTGTTAGAATAAGATATTATTAACATCATTAATGTTTATGCACCTTAAGTGATATTGCCTGAGAACAATAAAGGAAGTTTTGGAAGAAGATAGATTAATTCATAAAATTTCAGCGGAAAAATTAATTATAGGATGGGACCTTAATGGACATGTCGTAAAGACAACAACAATGGGTATGAGAGGGTGCATGGAGGTCACGGATATGGAGTTAAGAATGATGTAGGGGATATAATTTTGGATTTTGCAACATCTTGTAACCTTATATAGCAAATACATATTTTAAGAGAAAGATAATTATTTGCTATCTTTTAAGAGAGAATCAAATAATAGTTAGATAAATTTTTTCCATACTAGAAGAACAGAAAGATTACAGTGCAAAGATTGCAAGGTTTTACCGAGAGAGAGGTTGTTCACACAAAATAGATTGATAATATTTGATGTTCACATTAAGAGGTGAAAGAGAGAACTAGATCAAATAAGAGGCCAAAAACCATTTGGTGTAACTTAAAAGGAGAGAACTTGTGCATTTCAAGGATAAAATGATAATGGATGAAGAAACTAATATAATATGGAATAATATGTCTAGCTATAAGTAAGAAGGTGGCTAGAGAAATTCTTGAAGAATCAAAGGTAATGGATTGTCTAATAAAGAGGGTTGGTGGGGGAATGAACACATATAAAGAGTAACTAAAGCAAAGAAGGTTTTTGATTATGAAAAGTTATATAAGTTTAGAATCCAAGTAAATTTAGAGAAATATAAGTGAGCAAAGAAGGAAGCTAAGAATACGGTTAACGAGGATAAAATAAGAGCTTTGAGAAATAATATAAGAAGCTAGAAATAAAAAGAGAGAAAGTTATATATATATATATAGAGAGAGAGAGATAGAGAGAGAGAGAGATAGACTTGGTCCTTTAAGAAGTACGTGAAGATGAATCTTTCTCATTCAAATTCAATGCTACGACATTCAAATACAAGATCCACTCTGTTGAAGTTGATCTACATTTTAAGAGTGAAAATGAAAATTCAAGTGTTTTGAATATTTTTAACTTATTCATCAAGTAAGCACAAAATGAATGGTTAAAATAGTGAGTTGAATAGTAGATTATTTTAACGGTGTAAAATATTTGAAACCTAACAAAAATTAGCGTGTGAGGATTTTTACATGTTTAGATCATGATCAAATGGTCTAATCGAGAATTTGTATGTCTAAAGTCATAGGTTTAAATAATATGTTATTTTCGGCCATCCATTTTGTGCCTACTTGATGCATGAAAAAGAAAACTATAAATGTTTTTTATTTTTAATTACTTTAAATAATGTAGATTAACTTCAACGGAGTGGAACTTATATTTGAATGTCGTAGTATTGAATTTGAGTGAGACGGATTCATATTCAAATCATTCTGGAAGTAGACAAGTCTATATATATAAAGAGAGTAGACTTTGTGTCATTCTGAAAGGATTCAAAGTTGAATCCTTCCCACTCATATACAACCCTATAACATTCGAATGCAAGATCCACTCCGTTGAAGTTGATTTACATTATTTCAAGTAACTAAAAATCAAAAATCATGTATTTTGATTACTTTTTGCCCATCCATCCAGTAGGCGCAAAATAAACGGCCGAAATAGTGAGTGTGAGTTGGTTAGTTAACAATATAGAATATTTAAAATCTAACAAAAATTGATGTGTGAGGTTTTTTTTAAGTGTTTAAATCATGACAAAATGGTCGGATCGAGAATTTGTATGTCTTAAAACGTAGATCTAAGAAATATGCTACTTTCGATCGTCCATTTTGTGCTTACTTGATAGATGGACAAAAGTATTCAAAATACATGATTTTGATTTTTAGTTACTTGAAATAATGTAAATCAACATCAACGGAGTGGATCTCACATTTGGATGTCGTAGAGTTGTATTTGAGTGGGAAGGATTCTGCCTTAATCCTTTCGGAATGAAACAAGTCTCTATATATATATATATATATATATATATATATATATATATATATATATATATATATATATATATATATATATATATATATATATATATATATATATAGACTTGGATATATGTGTAAGGATTCGAGCTCGAATCCTTCTCACTCAAACTCAATCGTTTGACATTCAAATACAAGATTCACTCCATTGAAGTTGATCTACATTGTTTAAAGTAACTAAAAATTAAAAATCAAGTATTTTGAATACTTTTTGCCCATCCAACAAGTAGGCGCAAAATGAACGACTGAAAATAGCATTTTCTTACATCTATAACTTTAGACATATAAATTATCGATCCGACCATTTGATCGTCATCTAAACATTTAAAAAAACCTACACACCATTTTTGTTAGGTTCCAAATATTATACACCGTTAAACTAACTAACTCACTATTTCGGCTGTTCATTTGGGTCTACTTGATGAATGGGCAAAAATTATTCAAAACACTCGATGTTTGGTTTTTAGTTACATTAAACAATGTAGATCAACTTCAACGGAGCGGATCTTGTATTTGAATGTCGTGAAATTGAGTTTGAGTGGGAAGCTCGAATCCTTCCACATACACCCAAGTCTCTCTCTCTCTCTCTCTCTCTCTCTCTCTCTATATATATATATATATATATATATATATATATATATATATATATATATATATATAGTGGTGATTCAGTGAGAAGCTAGCTTAGATGAGAAGATAAGAAGGGAGCACATGAGTCGTAGGAACATCTTTTGGGTGATTAAGATTAGTTTTGGGGTTGGTTAAGTTAGTTTTGGGTTAATTAAATTAGTTTTTAGATTTTAATTTTATCTCCTTCAAATCTAATCTAACCACCTAGAAACTAATCTGACGGTTCAAATGTTCCTTTCTCATCTTCTCACGTAAGCTAGCTTTCTTACCAGATCATTACTATATATATATATATATATATATATATATATATATATATATATATATATATATATATATATATATATAGTAATGATCAATGAGATGGTAAGTTAAACGTGATATGACTAATCTTAACCCTCAAAATATCATTCGATGGCTCGTATACATCGAACTTTAAGATTGAAAAAAGAATGAAAAAAACTTGAAATCTTAGCCTTCCTTTCTCACCCTTTTCTCAAACCCCCTAGACGACCTAGAGCCATTAGTCCCTATATTTCTTTTCGATGTTCTACCATCACACATTCCTTAGATTTGTCTTGATCCCTCCCGCCACTAAATATGTTCATAAGTACAATTTAGCTTCATTGGACCAAAGATACAATCATCCAAATTTCTGAAAGATCAAAGTTGATTGATGCACTATTTAAATTCTGGTGACAAAACATAGCCACATAAAAACAACAGATCTTTTGCTTGAAATAAAAAAAGAAAAGGTAAGAGAGACAAACGTGCAAATTCCTAAGAATCAAGACTTCTCAATTGTAAATGATTAATCTGTGAATCATGGGCAATAAGTGAATAAGGCGAATAGTGTCAAAGAGAGAAAATAGCTATAAATTTATTTTACTTTGATTCAGTAGTCTTGATGACAAGAAGGATTTGTGGATGATGGGCTCAATATAGATGCGGTAGAATAGTTGTACAGGTGGACAGCAGAGAATGACAGAGGAGAAGGATTAGAGGGGGTGGGTCTGAGTTTAGTTTAGAGGTTCATGTTCAAAAACAACAGAGGGAGTATTTTGAGAATTTGAGAGGTTGAGAGAGAAGTCGTTAGAAGGCCACAAGCAGATATCATGTCTTTTTTCTTCTCTTTTGTATTATTTTATTTTATTTTGGTTTGTTTAATTCATATGAGCCATCTCAGATTACATATTGACAGTTGAGATTGATCTCACATTTAACTTACTCGTCTCACCATCTCACATTTAACTTACATATTGAGATGCTTTAATACTCTTGGGATATAACTAAGCTAGTTATGCCCACATATAAAAGTGTATGATATGCAAAGAAAATGGACGATCCGCTCCATTCATCTTGATCTAGATGTTCTAAAAGAGTTATAAAACAAAAATTCATATGCTTTCCTGCATCAAGTCGTTCTAAAATGAACGGTCATTAATTGTAAGAAAATCGTTCATTTTGTCACCACTTACAACATGACTAAATGATTTTCAAAATGCATTTTTTGTGTATAGAGCGTTCAAGATATGTATATTAAGATCAACGAAATGGATCTTTTAATTTTATTGCACATCATGTATTTTTGTAGGTGGGCATAGTTATGCCCAGAAGTATTAAAGCATGTCCCATATATATATATATATATATATATATATATATATATATATATATATATAGAGAGAGAGAGAGAGAGAGAGATAGATAGACTTGTGTCATTCCAGAAAGATTTGAGGCTGAATCCTTCCCACTCAAATACTAACATCCGACATCCGACATTCGGATACAAGATCCACTACATTGACGTTGATCTATATTATTTCAAGTATCTATAACCAAAAATTAAGTGTTTTGAATATTTTTTTGCCCATGCATCAAGTAAGAGAAAAACGGACAGCATAAATAGTGAGTTGGTTAGTTTAACAATATAGAACATTTGAAACCTAACAAAAATTAGTTTGTAGGGATTGTTAAATGTTTAGAACATGATCAAATGGTCGAATCAAGAATTTCTATGTCTAAAGACATAGATCTAACCAACTCACTACATTCGGCCATCCATATTGCGCTGCTTGATAGATGAACAAAAAGTATTCAAAAACACTTGATTTTTGATTTATAAATACTTGAAATAATATAGATCAACTTCAACGAAGTGGATCTTGTATTCAGATATTGGAGGGTTATATTTGAGTGGAAAAGGTTCGGGCTCGAATCCTTCCGGAATAACACAAGTGTGTGTGTGTGTGTGTAAGCGGGTTAGCCTGTCGGTAATGGTCCTCCCTCCTAAAGAGGAGATTTCAACTTTGATTTTCACTCTTGTCGAACTGGGAGTTGGGTTTGGATACTTAGTGTGCGGTGTATAAGGCTTTACCTTCAAAAAAAAAGAGTGTGTATATGAGTGAGGCTTTAATACTCCCATGGATAGGGTATAACATACAAAACTACATGTTATGCAATAAAACGTTATAGACGATCTGTTCTGTTAAACTTAATCTACACTAGATTGTTGCACGTGTGATGCACGTGTTAGAAAAACAATCAATATCTTGATGGAACAAAATTTAGATGAAAAAACTAATTAGATGAAACTAATATATAAAACAATGTTTAAAATAACGATAACGTAATGATAACATTTTTCTTTAGTTATGTTAATATAGGTTATAACGTAACGCATAACGTAGGTTATGCGATTTAATATTTATTTAATAAAAAATAAATAAATATACTATATTTAAGAATTTTTATAAATAGGAAAATAATTTTAAAAATCTAAAAAAATATCAAAATAATATATAACACATTTAGCAAGTCTCACAGCAATTTTTAGTAAGTATCACAATAATTTTCACATTCACAAGTTATAATTCATAATTTCATATATACAAATAACAATATGATCCGCATATTTCATTATAATTCATATTTTTTAGTCATGCTATAATTTACACAAAGATTCATAATTCAATCTACAATAATTCAGAATTCAATCATAATTCATAATTTTTTAGTCATGCTATTCATTATAATTCATAATTCAATCTACAATATACTATTCAATTATAACCCCCCGTGTCTTTCACTCTCTCTGATATTTTACCTCTGATCTCTCTGCTCTCTCCCCCATCACTCTCTCTGTTCTCTCTCCCTCCCGATCTCTCTCTGATCTCTCTCTGCTCACAGAGAGAGAGAGCAGAGAGATCCGGGAGAGACTGGAGAAAGAGAGAGAAGAGAGCTTACAAGTGCTTGGAGACGGAGAATCACTGCTTGGAGATGACGCCGGAGAGAACCACCAAAGGTACTTCTTCTTTTGTTGTCGATCGGAGAGAGGTATATCTTTTTCTTTCTCGGCGTCGAACGAGGAGACGACGATGAGATTGCAGAGAGGACGAGGGAGCGAATTGGGGGGATTTCTTTTGCCATAGACCGGGAGAGACAATTGGGGTTTATAAAAAGTTAACTTGCACTGTAACATAGGTTACGGCACGTTACGTTAATAACGTAACATAACGTAAGTTACGGACAAAATAACCATAGTTATTAAACATTGTGTTTTTTAGACTTGTTACATAACGATTGGTTGGCGTTACGTTATATAATGAGTTATAACGGGTTATATAACGAGTTTTTTAAAACATTGATATAAAATACTTGTATATATATAAAAACTAATTAGATGAAACTAATATATAAAACAATCAGTATCTTGATGCCTCATCTCATTATGTTCTAAGTCAAGATATTGATTGTTTTTATTATATTATACACTCATTGACTTATGTACTTCCAAAAGGATTTGAGGCCGGAATCATTCTCACTCAAATACCAACATCTGACATTCGAATACAAGATTCACTCTGTTGAAGTTGATCTATATTATTTCAAATATATATAAACTAAAAATTAAGCGTTTTGAATACTTTTTGCCCATGAATCAAGTAGGAAAAAAACGGACAACCTAAATAGTGAGTTTGTTAGTTTAACGGTATAGAACATTTGAAACCTAACAAAGTTTGGTTTATAGGAGTTTTTAAATGTTTAGATCATAATCAAATGACCGGATCGAAAATTTATATGTCTAAAGATATAGATCTAACCAACTCACTACTTGCAGCCGTCTATTTTATACCGCTTGATGGATGGAAAAAGTATTCAAAACACTTGATTTTTAGTTTATAGATACTTGAAATAATATCAACTTCAACGGAGTGGATCTTTTATTTAAATATCAGAGAGTTGTATTTGAGTTGGAAGGATTCGAGCTCAAATCCTTTTGGAAGAACACAAGTCTATATATATATATATATATATATATATATATATATATATATATATATATATATATATATATATATATAGAAGATGAGAGAAAAAGTAAAGATCCAAAAATGTTAGATGTATTAAGACTGAAGATCAAATAGTATTAGTAATGAATGATGATATAAGGAGAGGTGGGAGAGTTAATTTTATAAATTGTTTAATAAGAACCACATAAGAGAACTTAGTATAGAAACAAATACTCTAATTAGTGGTAAGAACTATAGGTATATTTGATATTAGGCCTAATGAAGTTAAAGATGCCTTAATCAAGATAAAAACTGGCAGGTTGTAGACTGGATAATATTCCTATTGAGGTTTGAAAGTGTCTAGGAGATACAAGTTTAATATGATTAACTAAATTAGTTAACAAAATTATAGATAGTAGAAAAATGCTAGATGAATGGAGAATAAGCAATTTAGCACCTCTACAAGAAAATTAAGAATCTATATAAAGTTGTTCAGACTATTTGTGGTATCAAGCTTATAAGCCATACAATAGAACTTTGTAACAGGGCAATTGAGCAAAGATTAAGAAAATATACATCTGCTTCTAAAAACCAATTTGGTTATATTCTTGGAAGGTCAACTATGAAAGTTATATCAAAACTGACCTAATGGAGGCTTTTTCCCGTGACTCCTTCACAAATTTTGTCCGTCCATCTGTCTGTCTGCTCGCTCTCTGCCTTTCCCTCCCTCTTTCCACTCCCTTTTCTCTAGTTATCTACCTCTCGCCTCTTCCCCTATCCCCGCTTCGCCTCCCCTCTCCTCTTCCCCCTTTCCTCTCTCTAGCACTCTTTTCCCCTCTCCCCTCTCCTCCTCTCTCCGCCCTCCTCTCTCGCTCTCATCGCCGCCGTCACCATCGGTCGGTCTCCCACCGCTCGGGGGCGGTATACTAGTTTACAAATGCAACTGATGGAGGACAAAGTAGAAAAAGACATACATATAGTCATTGATCCAGAAAAAGCTATTGATGAAGTCCTTAGGGAGGTGATATAGTGGTTTTACCATGGAAAAAAACAAGTATCCAGTAAATTGTTTTTGATCCCGACGGAGGATCATTTGTTTAGGTTGTTTGTTGGGTGTTTAGATCCCGAGGGAGAATCATTTGCTTAGGTATTAGATCCCGAGGGAGCATTGTTTGTTTGGTTTATTTGTTGGGTGTTTATATCTTGAGAGAATCGTTTGCTTGGATGTTTAGATCCCGAGAGAGGATTGTTTGCTTGGAAATTTTGGATCCCTTGAGAGGATGAGTTTCAAAAGATATTCTAGAAGTGTAACAGGCATCATCTTCTGTTCCAGTTTCTACTTCACAATTTGGTGAGAATACTTTACCCTCCAATGATGTTACTCACATTCTTTTTCTTGCTGATTCTAGTTCTGATATTTCTGATATTAACGTTGTAATTGCTCTTCGAAAAGGTGAACATAGTTGCACTTCTCCTTCTTTGTCAAATTTTGTCTCTTATTCTTATTTGACATCTTCATATAGTACTATTATTTCTTTTGTGGTCGTACATAATTCCCAAGTCTGTATCATAAGAACTTTCTACCCCAGGATGGAGAGATCTCGTACTGGAGGAAATGATGACTTAGAACATAATGAGACGTGGCACCATGTTTCTCTTCCTCCAAGGAAGCAAGCAGTTGACAGTCAATGAGTGTATAATATAAAATTGAATCCAGATGGGTCTTAGCTCGCTTGAAAGCATGTTTGGTGACTAAAGGGTATTCTCATATGTATGGTATCGACTATCAGAACACATTCTTTCCTGGCTAAATTAACCTTTGTTCGTCTTCTCATTTCATTTGCATACTACCTATCACTAGTCATTAAATCAACTTGATATCAAGAATGTCCATCTTTATGGTATTCTTGATGAAGAAATTTATATAGAGTATTCTCTTGATTGTATTGCTCAGGAAGAGTCTGAACAAGGTTTTCGTCTCAGAAAGTCTTTATATGTGTTGGAGCAGTCTCCCAGAGCGTGATTTGGGAGATTCGCCTCAATTGTTCAAAAGTTTAGGCTTCATCGTTCTCAGAAGGATCATTTTATTTTCTTTCAGCTCCATCAGGAAAAACAAATTCTTTTACTTATTTATGTGGATGAAATAGTAATTACGGGTGATGATGCTCAAGGGATTAGTGGGTTGAGGAATTAGTGAGTTAAAATTGTATCTGCAAAAAAAAATTCAAACAAAAGATTTGAGACAGTTACAATATTGGGCATTGAGGTAGCAAGATTGAAGAAATAGATCTTTCTCTCTCAAATAAAATGTGTTGGACATGGTTTCAAAAGCTGGTATGTTAGACCAGTGATCCATCAATGGACGCAAAGTCCAAGCTACTGCCAGATTAGAGAGAGCTTGTGAGTAAGCTAAATTATCTTACAGTGACTCGACCTGATATTGCTTTCCCTGTTTGTGTGGTTAGTTCTTATATGCTCAACGGATAAGTCATTGGGATGTTGTGATTCGAATACTTTGGTATTTAAAAATGTCTCTGATAAAGGAACCTTATATTTAGATTACGATCATGGGCGTATAACTAATTTTTTAGATGCAGAATGGGCAAGATCAGCGATTAATAGACGGTCAATCACTGGTTATTGTGTTTGTTGGAAGAAATCTTATATCGTAGAAAAGCAAGAAATAAGTTGTGATTTCGAGATTTAGTGCTGAGTTTGAATGTCGAGCCTTGACCGATACTATAAGTGAATTGGTCTGGATTTGAGATCTCTTGGTGAGCTACATTTTTTGCTTTCAACTCATTTGAGAATATATTGTGATAATACAACTATTCACATTACAGAAAATTCGATTTTTCATGAAAGCATATTGAGGCGAAATATTCTAGTCCGTCAGAAGGTCATGAAAGACAAAAGCATTGAACTTCAACATGTTTCTTTTGTTAACTAATTAGCAGATATGTTGACAAAATATCTTGGAGGTCCTCGAATTTGGAGTATTTGTCACAAGTTGGGCATGTATGATATATGTATATATATGCTCCATCTTGAAGGATAGTGTCATTAGAAATCATTATATATTTAGGAGGCATTATGTAATTAGTAGTTACTTAATTAGGAGTCATATTGCTACATAATATTAGGAGTCTTATTCTTATTAAGAGTTGTGTGTGTGTGTGTATAAGTGTATAAGAGGACTCATTAACTATCTAATTTTCATAATCTAAATATTCTCACACACACATCAGACACACGTATGTACTATAATACTTGTTTACAATCATGCATGTGTATATATGCATATCTTGTATTGAAACTTATGGTCATTTGGCTCTTAATTCGTTTCAAATCCAAATTGACTGAGTAGTTCATGTTAATTTTTGCAATTATGCTTCACATGTTCTCCAATCTGTAATCTAGATTGCAGTGAGAAGAACTTGAATAAATTACAACTCCAATCTTAAGCGAGTCTAAATTTCTACGCCTACAATTCACAAATTTAGTGTCATACATCGTTTTAACTTACTAGACATTAAGTCCTTAACCTTCCTTGGATATGAAAGATCTTGCTAGTCATATTCAAGATGAAATCCCATGTGAATGTGGCTTCTAGTTGTTAGAGTTCTAGTATTTGGAGTCCTAGTGCCCTAGTAATATAATGGGTCATAGTTTGAAAGGGTTTGGTTTTGCATGGATCTATATACAGAGAGAACTGCTCATGATTATGTCACTGTATTTTGTAGTTCTTTCAATATCAATAAAGATGTAGTCATTCGTAGTTTAACATGGTGTTAAAGCTTAAGGATTTTCAATCCTTTGCAACCTTTATCATCATCACTCCTCCCAACATCGCGAGCATCATCGACATCTTCTTTTTCTTCAAATATAATTTGATCTGAATTTAGATCCGCACCAAAAAGAAAATGTTGCCGTTCACATGAATAGTACCTCACGATGAACAATAATCTCAATCTGAAATTTTGTTAATCTTGTGGCTAAACTTTTGGCCATAAATACTTAATTAAAGACTGATTTGGTGATTTAAGAGTCGATTTCAAAGTTTTTGAGCATTTCGAACACATTGATGGATTCTATTTGATCTAATTCTACTTGAATTTGCTAGTTCTATTGAGTTTCTGGATCTCTAAAACTTCTTTTTTACTCAGTTTAAGGATCTCTCAGAACCTTATCTTTTTAGTTAAGGAACCTTCGCCTTCATTGAGTTTGAGAATTTCTAAAACTTCTACTTTACTGCGTTTGGAGATATCTTCAAACCTCATCTTTCACTGATTTTGAAGATGTGTCAATACCTCCTCTTATACTGAGTTTGAGGATCTCTTCAAACCTGCTATTCTGTTGTGTTCAAGAATCTCTAAAATCCTAGTCCTATTTAAGAAGATAAATATTTGACTTTTCGTATAGTCTTCGCGCAAGTGTTCTGGTTCGACTCAGATTCAGCTTGCTTTGATTTGCAACTTCAACATCAATGTCAATTATTCAGTAGTTTGGCACCAACGTACATAAAATCAATATTTGTTTTCAAAATACATATTTTTCAGTTTTTTAAAACAAACTCTTGATATCATGTCATCGTGAGTTTGGGGGATGTTAATGTTCTGCTAGTATATAGAGTCCTAAAATCCTAGTAATATTATGAGTCATATTTTGAATAGAATTTGATTTTGTATGAGTCTATATAAAGAGAGAATTGATGATGACTATGTAATTATATTTTGTAAATTTTCTTAATATCAATAAAGATGTAATCCTTTGTAATTTAACACTAGCGACTATATATTTGTTTTTCCAGCCAATGATAAATGAGTGCATCCAAGAAGTTAAGAGGCAAATTCAATTCATGATATGGTGAAGAGAATCAATTGAGATGATTCAGGCACATGCGACAAAAACCCATTTAGTGTGCCAATTAGGAGTAACAGAATCATAGTTGATGGGGTGACAATGACAAGAGTAGACCTAACCGAACCTGGATTGAGGTTGGTTTAAGTCTTTTTCCAGGTAAGAGTGTAGAGGATCACCTAGATGCTTGGTAATATAAAATAGCTGATAGTGTTGCACACAGAATCAGTTTATGTTAAAAGTCTATCACATAGGAGCTATGTCCTTTTGGAACTAAAATGAAATGCATAGATAATAACCACAAATAGAATAACAAATATACTGATTGTTGGGAATAAAGTGTAAAAGTGAGATTAGCTCACGTTTTAGAGAGGTACTCCACTTCATTGAACGCAAATATAAGAAGAGCTCCGAGTGGTAATGAAAGAATGTTATTCAGCAAAACCATTGAAAACTCATTTAAGTTTCCAGATTTTGTATGTTGCTTAGCAGTATCCATAATTCGTCGCAATGTTAACTGCATTAGAAAAGCATTTATCAGCTAAGAAGCACATGTTCTAAAGATGAAAATAGCATTTCTCAGCTGATACGTTCATTTGAAATAATTTGGCAATATTAAAGAAAGGAACAAGTGTAGGCTGTGGCATAATTAAACAACAAATAGCATTCATCAGAATGCTTAGTGAATTTGATATAGACCAGCAAAAGTCGGCCAAGTTATCACCTACGTCTTAGATAAACAAAAGGTGTCTATCTTCTGGTATATATACAAGACACATTATCACTGACTGATATCAGGAACATGTTACCTCTAAAGAGATTTTCTTGCCATAAAATGACATACCCAGATTTCACATGCTTCTTGGTAAGACTTGGCAGAGTAACCAGAAAGTCTGTATACCTTCACAGAATGTACGCATACAAAATTGGAAAAAATAACTTTTTTGGGGGGGGATGTGCATGTTCATGCATTGGGTGGCGGTGGTAGTCAAGTGGTATAAGAAATGAGTGTCATAATTTTATTTTATAAAAATGATCAAATCCATGCAAGACCCTCGATGGACCCTGGATGCATAGACTCATGACTGTAAAAGTCAGATCTCCCTATAAATTCAGAGGAGAGGCCATATGTTTTATGATAAATCATAAAGAATAAAGAGGAAATCATGTTAAGTATCTACAAGTAGCCCAGTATTTGATGGAACCATTTTTAGCGGAGTAGTGAATTTCATGCTTTTGCATCTTCTAGGGCAGTAATGGGTACATATAAAAATCCCAACTTCATTTATATCTGACATCATAATATAGTCACAACAACAGTAATCAGCTCTGCTTACTACGTGGAAAGAAATAAAATAAAATCTGACAAAAGGAACTTATTTCATGAATTTAGACATGTTATGATAATTATATCCTGCAATTAAACACATGTACAACCTAGACATGATGCAGGACAACCAGGTGATGGTCAATTTTCTATAAAATATGTCTTTCATATTAATATTAAAGAAAAGGAAAAGATCAGAAACTTCTCTTGAACTGTATATTTATCCAATTCTTTAACAACTGGAATATACTGGAACTGAACAATGACTTGCAACAGATATCACTCAATGAGACCTTTCCATATATGAACAGTGGTAAATCTCAATTTTATGTAAGCAGGGCACTCCAACTTTAAGTGCCAAGGAATTGATTGTGTCCAATTGCCAAAACTTGCTACGACTAAGAAGTTCAGGATAATCAAATACACATCCACCAAGATAATATTTCAGTACGACTGCAAAACATAATCAATAATCTCTGTAGGAGATGTTATGGTATTCTTTTTAATTTCATGAACTTTGTTTAGTTCCCTAATAATATAGAGCATTTATTCTGAAGTTTTGTTCCATAGTTGGGAATTTCTATATCATGCTTCTCTTGCTAGAAATGGAAAAATCGTTGCCAATAAGTAGCCAACTGCAATTCTCCATCAGTTAATGTGAAGTTTTATTTATCAACTGAACCATATCCTGAAGAATATCAAATGCAGAGGGTCACCAGTAATCTAATTCCACTGCCTACAAATTCAAGTTAAAAGATGTGCACAAGGTAATAAATCGGTAGTTGCTCCAAATAACAAGACATATCACAAACTCAAGTGCAGCATTAATGATATTGTAGTAGAAGAGTTACCGAATATGATGCTGTCAGGAAACAATTTACAATCTGCCATGCATAACCAATTGCATGAAATTGGAGATCAGTCATTCCTCCTGAAATTGCTGAGATTATCTGCACAAGATAAGAAAAGTCACACAACTGCAGCTCCTTTTCAAGGAAGTGTAACCTCAATATTCTCCTCCAATAAGACTTGGAAAACATAATGGAAGTAGACACTTTATTCCAAGACCAATCCAACAGTGCTATCCAGAAAATTTATTCCAAGGTCAACGCAATAATTGTCAACCAGAAAATAGAAGCAAAGAAATATTGTTGGAAAAGCAATTTGGACCCGTTTGGTTAGTAAAGAAACTTTGATAGTTCAGTTTTCCAACATTCCTATGACAGGAGAATTCTTACATTCAAAATGCTTCCAGAAAACAAAATATTTTTGGCATCATAAAATTTATCTGAGTAAAACCATAAAAAATTTGTTCTACTTCTCATTATACAATATGTTATGCCCCAGAGTGAGGACTATCCTAATGGTCATGTACTACTCTCACCCAAATAGGTTTTAACTATAGAGTTTTTTCATGGTTCCTTAAAAATACTAGCTACAACTAATTCTAGAATTCATAAAAATTCTTATAATGAAATCTTTTACAATAAGACAAGACACCATGGTTTAAAATTTCGCCCAAACCTATAAGAAATTCTTATATGAATTCTTTTATAATAAGACAAGACACCATAGTTTGAAATGTAGACCTAACCGACAAGAAATTCTTATATGAATTCTTTTATAATAAGACAAGGCACCATAGTTTGAAATCGCCCGAACCGATAAGAACGGTCAATAACGATATGACCGACACAACTGAGACGATCCTCATATTGCCTATACGACCGATAAGAAATGGCAAATTATTACAGATATTGTCAATTTTGATACTAAAAACATACGGCCGATACCAATACCGATATTGAGATTTCAAACCTTGTATGACACTGTCTTAGCATATATGTCATGTGAGACTATTCACTTAAAACTTAAGGTGTGACATACTCCTCCCATTTAAGGTATGGTGCGGACACTATGCTTACACTTTACCGAGCGGTGTGAGATTTAGGCCGGCCTCATGTATTGTAGAAGTGGCTCCCACCACATATTTTATGTAGTGTGATTTGTATAGCACTTATAACATTTATAGTCCATGTGACACTTAGTTTTGACTGGTGTTAGGTCTTGTACCATTTATAGTGCTTGAAGTAAGAACTTTCAAGGGGGGCACCCATCATAGAATTACTCTTGCTTGAACACGCTTAACTATAGAGTTTTTTCATGGTTCCTATATCAAAATGCTAACTACAATTAATTTTTGAGTTCATAGGAATTCATATATACCAGACACCTCTTATAACATATCCCATGTGGGACTATCCACTTAAAACTCAGCGTATAACATGATATCCAAAAATACAATGGATCATTCTATATCACAAAGCTGCAGAGTTCAGCTAGGATAATGAGTCTAATGATTCAGCTAGGATAATGAGTCTAATGAACAAACCTCAAGGTATTCTCTAATGTTATACAATCTCTTCATGGAATGCAAGACAAAATACAACATATGTACACCCAAACACTTTTCATATATGATCAAAAAACAACAAAAAAATTTAACAGATGTTGTGTTGGTAAAAGTGTAAATATTCAATAAAACAAAATAAATAGACAAAACTTTCAAACAGCTGAAGATGTCTTTTTAACAGGCATTTTTCCTAGTGCTAAATCAAATAAATAACTAACTCTATATATATCTTCAGATATATTAAATTAGGTGTGTCCAAGGCAGTGAGCAAATCAGTTAAACTCTAAGCACAATGTTTTATCAGAACTGGGTTAATAGAACTGACCTAAGCGATCTGCCTGGAAATTACAGAATGAATGTGGAATTTCATAAAGAATTTTGTAGCACATAGCTACTGTATTCAAATAAGGGCATTACCATTAGGAATAAAGCAGCCCACACTTGGTTTCCATGTTGCTTCTTGAAGAGGTACGTTTCACCAACGGCAGTTATAACATTGGTTACATTCTTAAGAACTGTTACCATGGCAACGTTAATGTACTTCAAGCTGCAAGTAAGAAAACCATTGAGGCAACATTTGAAGAATGTGAGCTGCATGCATTCAGATGTATATGACAACAGAAAAAAAAAAAATCTGATATGCAAGTAAAATATCTAATAACACTGATGCAAAGACAATTAAAATAAACCAAAAAAAGAGACCCGAATTATTTTACACATAACATGACAGCATTCACTTTAAATAGAATTTAGAAACTGGATAAGTTTCCAGAGATTTCAAGAACTAAGAGAGGTAATGAGATAAAACCTGAGATGATGCTACATTTTTGGGGCTAATATAAAATTACATACCAAAGTTTGAAATATTGCTTGATACTTATATTTACACTTGATATTAAAATTGCTGATACGACCCGATACAACTGATATGATACCGACATTGATATTGACAATATGACCAAGACAAGACAGCCAATTAATGGTTGATATTGACGATTCCAATTGTAATATTCCTAGTTGTAATTTATAACTTAATATTTTATAATAATACATGTAGCCAATTTCCCTTTCTTTCTTTCCTCTACTTTTCATATTAATTTAGAGCCCGGCCCAAATCTTCTTCTTTCATTTTCTCTTTTCATTTCATTTAACCTGAGCCCAGACCCACTACCACTCATTCTCTTCTCATTTTATTAAGCCTGAGCCCAAGTTCATTTCTTTTCTCAATTTTCACAGAGCCCAAAACCCAAGCCCGCAAGCCACAACTCTCTCTCATTTTCCTTTTTCTTCTTTTTATTTTTCTTTGGGCTCAGCCCTACCCAATAGTCCAGCCCAACTCATATCTCCTTTATATATATATATATATATATATATATATATATATATATATATATATATATATATATATATATATATATATATATATCCTCATTTTCTCCTTTCATTTTCTCTCTTTAGCCAAGGTCCAAATCCCAGCCCACGCAAGCCCAATACTCACTATTTATCTTCTTCCCCTAATCAAACCCTAACCTTCATTTAATCTCTCTCCCCCTTCTCTCCCCCACGACGTCGTCATCACCCTCTTTTTCTCTCCTGCTCCTTGCTGCCCGACATCGCCCGAGCCTGAGCAACCTACCTCCTCTCGCCTCTCCATACCCAACGGAATCCAACTCACGGCCATCCACCTTGCAACCACCGCCTCCACCTACTGCTGCCTGCCCTATCCACTGTCAGACCGCCATCTGACAACCCGTCGGCGCCGCCTACACACCGAAGACTGTCGCGCCACCTTCCTCTCTTCCCTTGCCCACGCTCGACACGGCCACCCTCACTCGACGCCTGCAACCACCCGACCTCCTTTCTCTCGTTTTCTTCTTCTCCAAATTGCATGCTCCTTCTCCTCTCCGCCACCGCGTGTGCCACGCATGCAGCCAGTTGTCCCCATCTCCACAGTCCTATGCAACCCGGCAACACCCGCAGCAACCGCCTACCGCCCTCCTCGTCCTACCCTGCCATGCTACCTCTCCTTGTCGTGCCACCCGGAGCCGCTATCGTGCCACTTCTCTCTCCCTCTCTCACGTCTGCACTGCCTGCGACCCCTTCTCCTTAGACCCGACCACGGTTCAGTTCAAACCAGACCTGGTCGGGAAAATCGGAACAGGTTAGCCCGATTCGGAACCAAACCGGAGCTGGGCCCCGACAGGTCCGGCTTTGGTTGTGATGTTCAGAAGCGGGAATCATCGGTTCCAACCAGTTTAGAACCGGGTTTTTTATATTTTTTTTGGGTCCTGGGCTCGGCCTGGCCAGGCCATGGGCCAGGCGCCAGTCCTCACCATGAGGCCAGGCCTCCTCGCCAGGCCCAAGCCCGGCCATGAGGCCAGGCCTAATTATAAAAATAAAAATAATTGGACCATGCAGGTTCGAAGCCGAGACCTTCACGCTAGTAGCACGATGCTCTAACCAACTAAGCTAATATGGAGTTTGTTAGAGGTTTTAGTTTTATATATATATATAGTCTCTAATGCATTTAGTCTTAAAAAAAATAGAACAGGAACTGGATTTGGAACCGGGACCGTCCGATTCTGGAACCAAAACCAGAACCGGCCGGCCCCAGTTCGGTTTCAGTTCCTCTGATCCCACAACTGGGAACCGCCAGTTCCGGAGCTAGGGTCAGGTCTAATTCTCCTTTCTTCCCTGTTCCGCCCTCGCGTCGCGTACTACCCTGCTCTCCTCTCCCCGCCATCATCCTCGCCATCACGCGCCACCTCCACCTACGAGTGTCGCCAACGCGATCTGCCCATCTCTTTTCATCTCTTCTGCTATCTTCTTCACCGCACTTCCTCTCTTTTCTCTCTCTGCATCTCTCTTTCTCTCTCTTTTCTTTCTCCTTAGTCTCCTTCTGTTCTTCTCCCCTCTTTCAGCTCCAAGTACTCTCGTGCAAACTCGACTTGCGTGTTCAATCCGAACCCGAATTTTATTTTCTTCAATGGACCCAACCCGCAAAGCGATGGGAGATCCGGATCTGAGTTGAGGTAGATCTGACCCGTTTCTGAACAAGTACCCGACTTGATAGTTCCAGACCCGGATCCGTGACAACTCAGTGAGTATTTTATTTTGTAAATACATTATAATTTATATAATTTACTCATAAAATATTTATAATGTGGAATTGTGAGTGTTTTAATCCTATTTCAATGAATTATGCTTTATGATAGTTAATAGAATTATTTTATCTATTTATTCAATGTTAGTGTTTTACCATTTCAAATAAATTATGCAAGTTGGAATATATATAAATAAAGATATTGGTGAGTGTTTTATTACTTTAATTAAATTATACCTCAATGAATCTATTTTATTATTTAATTAATGTTTATCTATTGCTTAATTAATTTCCTAGCATGACGAAAATTACACGTTTCCAATATTTAATATTGTGCATGTGACTGAATATTTTCTGTGTAATTATTCATCTTATGCAGGCATGAAATCAGTGTGAATGTATGTCAAGTAAATACTTATTGATTTCTAGAAATGAAATTATTAGAATTATTAATTGTTTGTCTGTTGGAAAATACTTAAAAATAACAAGAAATTTGTGGAAATCACAAATAAACCAAATTATTTATTTTGACACTATAATGATTGTTCTTGAAAAACTGGACTGTTTACACATGACTATTACCTGATAAAGATCTAGATAGTGTTACTGAAATTACTGAAAAAATATTGATACATTGTTATATGATTATATTGTCACACTGATATATTGTTTACATTATTGACATTGTTACCGTTATTGTCATCGTATTATCCCGGTAATCTAGGTAATATAGATATTGATCAGACTCGGTAATCTAAATAACATAAATATTAAATAACTTATACTAGAATTGGAGAAATTGATAGGAGAAACGGTGTCAGTATATTGGGTAAACCTAGAATACATGTTATGCAGCCAAAAAAAGGGTTTCACTGTAGGATTCTCAAGGATGACTGGTATCTCATCTATTTATATTGCAACTGCTACTAACTACCCAACAGTAGGGCCTAGTTCAGTACCAAGAAACTGGTCAGTGGTCCCGAGTATGTATGGGCCTACCTAAACACAGAACATGTCTCCACCTATCAATTTCAAATAACCTAGAATCTCAGTTGACATATGTAGTAGGCATAGTATGGGATGCATTTTATTGCATGTAGCAATTGATATTCGCTAATATAATTATTAAAAAATAAACCTTCTATATTGCATCGTAGACTGGTGTGTGCTCACTTATATATATAGGCACTGATAAACTTGACTTTGATTTTATCACGTTTGTTACTGTACTTGTAATATAATTAAAATGTATTGTTTATTATTATATTATATTATCTTATATTATCCCTCATTTTACACACTAGCTGGGAGTATTCTGACTCCCCTAGATTTGCATATCGAGATCTAGGGGATACTCTTTTCTGTTGATCTAGTGTCTGAAGAGGATTGTACGTATTTCGAGGAGCATTACATGACGACAGCAAAAGCCGAATTTCCCTTGCTTGATCATCCAGATCTTGGTATTTGTTCTTACCTTTTGTTTATTCTTATTGACTACTTGATTCTCTATAAATTGAACTAGATATTGTTCTATTATTTATAGAATAATGTTGTCTTGTGTGAAAAATTATATGTCATATTACAGTGATCATATTTATGATAGTTGAATTATATAGCTTGTTCAGGTTATATTGAGGCTGAGCGCATATACGTGATTTATACACCTCACGTATATGCGTCGTCGACTCTCTTCACATGTTATTTTCGCGTATTTTAGAAAGCAGAGTGTGACACCAATACTAAAAACCTACAAGTTCAAATATTGATACCGAGATTTCAAACCTTGCTATAGATAACGTCAAAAAGATTTGAAGGGAAATTAAGCTTTCTGGCTAAAAAAAATATTTTTGAAACATTTGACATGGTTTCCTTAATGCATATGCAACCTTAAGAGTTGTTGGCATGAAACCTGTAATATCTCTATTTTGAAATATAATGTTTAAATAAAATATACTGGTATTTTAATATGTATATGTACATTTATTCATAATTATTAATTATTATGTGGGTTATTATTTTTATTGTTGTATTATTATTGTGAGTGTTATTATTATTATCTTCTCTTTCCTAGCCATTTCCCAAGCCCACACCCTCACTCTCTCAATTTCCTATTTTTTCTTTATTTTTCTTTGGCCCAAACCAAGCTCATTCCTACTTCTCTTTTCTTAATCTTTCCTTTCCTTTTTCAATTTACCCACAAGCCCATACCCAACAACCCATTAACCATATTTCATTCCTTATATAATCCATTCCTGATCCTTAACCTATTTCCCAAAACCCATTACACACTATTCAAACCCACAACCCATACCTGTTAACCCATAACCCTATATCATCCCCATAATCCTAATCTTAACAGCCCAATCAAAATCCTATACCAAATCCCAACATAATCCTAAACTATCTACCATATCCTAACCTAATCCTCTTCTACTCTTTCAAAACACAGCTGCAACTGATCTCCCCTCTC
This sequence comes from Agave tequilana, assembly GCA_038442645.1. Taxonomy (NCBI): domain Eukaryota; kingdom Viridiplantae; phylum Streptophyta; class Magnoliopsida; order Asparagales; family Asparagaceae; genus Agave; species Agave tequilana. The sequence continues at coordinate 58,262 of JAVJIF010023547.1, forward strand.
TCTCCACTTCTCTTTCTTCCCCACGTCCCCTGTAACACATGCGGTCTGAGCTGAACACCCACTGGAGCTTCGCAACCACCGCGAGCATCTCCACAAGCCCCCGAGCACAACAACTGCCACCAGCAGCACTGCCACAAGCTCGACATCTTCAATAAGGTTCTCCGCCAATTGAAGGATTCCGGCCGCCCCGAAGCCCAGTCCTCCTCCTTCGCAATGACCTCTAGGCCCACTTCAACCGTCCCCCCGTCAGATACGTGATGGATGTGAATGTGGTGAGAGCGAAGGATGTTCTCATGCACAAGAGCCTGTTGGAGCTGGCGCATGATCCCACCAACAGACCCGCCTTTTCCATCTGTTTGGTTCAGCAAACAGAGCATTCATCCCTCTCCTGCCTTTGGTTCATCCCCAAATCTCGAGTCCCTCGCCCTTGAAGCCAGCAAGCAACATGTTCAAGATGGAGGAAGTGTTGCAGATGCCATTCTACATTTCAGCAGACCTATGCATGAAGTTACCCCCAACCTCTCACACAAGCCATCCATCTAGACCGAGCCCACACCAGCATCCCATGACTGTAACCGAGCCCTCCACCATTCACCCCATGGCGGCCTCTCCGGCAGCCCGATCTTCCTCCCGGAGCCGCCGCGGCTTCCGCCATCACTTCGACAACACCACCCCAGATCCATGGCCACGAGCATGACCTCCGCCTTCTCCGTTGAGCTCCACCGAGACCCTCGCGCGCCAATCTCATGGCCTACAAGAGTGAGTTCTTCTCCCCTTCCTCTCCTTTTGTTTCTCTCCCCATTTAATTATATGTATGTGTTTAGGCTCACTTTGAGCCAAACTTGTGAGATCCAATGGCTGGATCATTAAAGCCTATATGGATTGCTTACTTCTTTTGCATTTACTAGAAGTATGTGTAGGCAAAATGTAAATCATATTATTATCTTAACATTCATTATGCATTATCTTAACATTCATTATGCATTACAACTCTTGTTGGTTAATTAGCCTGTGAAACTCTTAACTGTACCTTGTGATAAACAGGAAATGAAGAAGGATACAAAATCCATCCGAGCCTTTTGATGCAGTTTTCTTGTTTAACATGTTGAATTGTTTTTAAATCTTGTAGCTGTTATTGATACTTTACATGTTCAGTTAAATATCATTTGTATGTGATGACATCTATCGGTGTATTCATGTAGCATGGGAGGCATTTGCGAATGTGGGAGGTTATGAAAATGTTGTTATTTTCATATACATGAATGAACAAGTATGCTTCATATTTAATATGTGAATACAAAATAAATTACCTTGTGAATGTTCTTATATTTCTTTAAATAAACTTTGCATAATATTCTTGACCTAAAAATCATGATACTACTTGGAGACTTGACCTGTTATACATAACATTTAACTGATAACCAATATTGTTCATGTTACTAAAGTCATTGAAAAATATTATTATATAGTAACAACATCGTCCTACTTATCATGTTCACTGACATCATGTATTTTGATTACATTGTTGATGTTATAACCGTTACCATCACCGAAGTTATCCATGTAATCTAGGTAACATGTGCATTAATTAATCTTGATAATATAATAACATGATATTAAATAACTTATATCGGGACTGAAAAAATTGGTGGAGAAGACGTCTGTATTTTGGGTGAACCTAGAATATAGGTTGCGCAGCCGAAAGAGTGTTCCACTGCAGGGTTCTCGTGGAGTGACTAACACGTCTCTTTCCTGTTCTTACTCATGTTATATATGTTACCTGACTTGTTATACGTGTTATCTGACTACCTTACGGTAGGGCCTGGTTCAGCGCCAAGAGCCTGGGCCATGGTCCCGGATATGTACGAGACCTACTTAAAACACAGATAATGTCTCCAACCAATCAGTTTTCAAGAAACAATAAAAGATACTCCAAAAGAAGCAATGTATCTAACAAGAACAATCATGCCTTGGACCACAAAAACCAAGAAAATATCTAGCAACCCTAATCCTAATGTATCTCAATAAAAGTTAGTATAACAACAATTCCTTGAACCCAAATACTTACATTTAGCTACATTACTCATTTTTCTTCATTCCGCCTTATTACAGCCCATTTTGTCGATTACGTTAGCAAGAATCATATCTACTTGTACAGCCTCAATCCAAATTTGTCAAATCAACCCCTAATTCTATTACTAGTACCTGAAACTGCAAGGATACTGGCTTCTGCTTCTCCTAACTGGTGCACCCATGATCTCCTTTTGTATTGAACCGTCTCAAAATTATTTTCCTTAACTATCATTAACTGAAGCTATTATAGCTTCCCATAAGTGAAGTCATTTCTTATTATGTGTTTCTCTTATTTCATCCCTTCAAGTGAGACAAGTCTGGTTTGATGAAAAACCATAGTCAAGGACTAATATCTGGATGACAAAGAAGTTGTGCAAGATGAGCTTCATTTACTTCCTTAAATAGAAAAGATAAAGATAAAATTATTAGATTATTAGTCTACACAGCCCGCCTCCCTCTCCACCTTCCCTAAGACTTCAATTTGACATTGTTCTCTAAAACCAAGCTACCATCCTTCCTCTCTTTCCCTCTTCTTTTTGATGCTACTGAATGGGCTTCACAACAAAGATGTCAATTAACAAGAGATGACACAAAAACTGAACCATCCAAAATGAGATGTGAACCATAAAGTTAAAAGAAAACCCACAAACATATTTAAAATTAGAATAAATTTACTTCTTTGCCATTAATTGTCGTCATCTTTATAGGCCCCTCAAAATATTAAGAAAGTTTATCTTTAGTTTTAAACAAAAAAAGCAAACTGCCAGACCCACAAAGTTCACATCATTTCTCTCCAACTTAACCATATATTTATTATTATTTCAATCAAGAAGTTAACCCAGGGATAGTGAAAAAACCATAGAATTCCCAGAAGTTGATAATTTACCAGCATTAATTTTTATTCTCAGGGAAAGACTTGAGGAACCACTTGCCCCTTGACAGATGTTTGAATATCATCAATAATTTAAAAAGTATTACAATTTTACTCATTTTTTCTTGACAATGATTCATGATTTTGTTCCTCACAACCATATAAATAAGATACAGCTCTGCCTTGTAATTTTCTGAAAAATTATAGATCTTTTCCTCTGCCTGGTCATCATTATGATAATCAATCTCTAAAAGACACTCGTATTACTTCAGAAAATCACAGATAACATAGCATTATAGGATCATGAACTAAAAAAGTCCAAAGAAAGAAGATGTACAAGATATGGATGTTCACATCAAAAACACTTCAGAACACATAAGGCCCAAGTTTAAATTGATATTATAAGAAACCATATACTAGATCCATTGAAAAAATAAGAATTATCAATGAGATAACCTTCACGTAATAACAATTCAAGGATTGTTAAGCAACTTAGGATTAGGGGAGATAAAACAAATAAAATCAACACCGGAATTCTTGAACAACGAGTTTCAAATATGCGGACAACAGGCAGCAGCACAATTGGATGGAGCAGGTGAAAAATTAGCTCCAAGGAAAATGGCATTGCATCGTCAAGAAGTAGGTCAGACTCCTCTCAGTTATTATAAGCAGACAGAAAATGACAATCAAAATTGACTATGTACGACAAAATGCATTGCTGGTCAATTTAACTAAAAGCCTGTTCTAATATATCTGCATAGGAAAAGCTCAAAGAAAAAGAAAAGGGAAAAGAAGAGAAAAAAAAATACCTGAAAATGCTCGTTATAAGCATCCCAACGAATATAGCATTTACAGGCAACCATACTCGAATTATTCCCCATGTAAGTGGCTCTGTAGAGATTATGCCAAATATGCTCAAAGTGGAAACAATAACCACAGATACGAGATTCTGCAGTCAACAAAATATGTCCCTTTTTAGTCGCTTGATTCTCTCTCCATATGAACATACAAGGCATTGCTGGGCTTGCGCACCCGCAAATATACATACAAGGCATTGCTGTCCCCATAAACAAACTAAAAAGTTTGTTCGGCCTACCAAACAACTTAGTTGGACATTGCAATGGGTAATCCACACAGCTCATCTTGATCGACACATCTTAATGTATACAGAGAGAGATTATATGCTTTAGAATTTTTAATCTATTTATCCAGTGATTGTGAAATGAATGGCAATTTACTATAAACAAAGGGGACCATTTGATTCTGGCTTAGAATCCTTTCAAACACATGATTTTCTATCCATAAATATATTTCATAGTGTGGAGATTGACATGAATGATGAGGATCTTGCATTGTGGTGGGCCTGGTGAACCGCCATATTGTTTGGTAAGTCAGAACCAACTGAAAAACTTCATTCTACAAACAATAAAGCCTTAGTATGGTATAGTATAGTACAGATAGAGATGAATATTCATGTAGACAGTGACGCTTTATTTCATTTAGCATTGTAGGCATTAAAGTCTCCACCACTACACCAAAACTCCAAAGTTGTGGTGAGAGTTGAGGGTAATATATTTATGTTCTAACACGCCCCATAGGTCGAGCGCCTTTTTTATGGGTCAAAACACGGACTTCTGTACATCAGCATTTTTTGTTTTTAAATCCGTTTTTAAATGCACACTAGGTGATGATTGAACATTGTTTGCTCTCATACCATATTAAAGTCCTTGTCAAACACCAAAACTCCAACATTGTGGTGTGGGTTAAGGGTAATATATTTATATTCTAACACGTTTACATGGGTCAAGACCCCTTCATGAGTTGAAACATAATCTTTTGTGCAGCGGTGTTCTTGTTTTTAAATCCAATTTTTTACATGCCCAGTGAAATTGAACCTGGTTAATCCCATACTATATTAAAGTCTCTATCACTACACCAAACTCTGACGTTGTGGTGAGGGTTGAGGGTAAGATATTTATGTTCTAACAGTAGAAAAGGAGCGCTTTCTTTTTCATAGAAGTGGCAGTAAAAATAGAATATCCCTGATGAAAAGAAACATAGGGTGTCTAGCTTCTTAAGACTAGGAGATTTATTAGTTTCAGTGTAATTATGGCATATAGTAACTTCACCTGGTAGAGCATCAAAGAAATCCCGGCATTGAAGTCATAGCTTGAGAGCACATATTTATTAACCAATATCATGCTGCATGATGATAAGCAATATGCAAAGCCAGATAGGAGAGCTTGATTTTGAATCTTTCCAAGCTTAGTTTTCTCTCTGTCTTTTTCCAGCTTGCCCTCTTCCAAGTCAATGTCATCATGGCCAGCATATTTTGATCCAGAAAATGACCTATAAGTAAAAAGTCTTTATGTTGAGAAGACAAAATGTTTATATATTAAGTAGCAAGTAGGGCTATGGCACACATAAAAGAAAGATGAAGAAAAAAAAAATCAGAAAATCACTAAGAGACAACTACAAGAGAAAGAAAAATTTAACAAATAGAATCCACAGAAGAAATGAGATGCATGAGCAAGGAATCACGTATTTAGTACCCGATGTTTAATTGTTCAGGTAAAGAAATTACAGTGTATCCTCAGATGTAAAGATGAACCATCATGTGATGATTTCAAATTTAAAATTAGATGCTGTTGCATAATTTCAACAAGGAATACCTGGATTTAACCTTGTAGATAATAGGAAAAAAAAAAAGTATAGTCTTATGTGCATTCCACTATTAGTAGATTTAATATGAGATTAGTTCTTCGATCACAGATTAAAAAGGAGAAATAAGGAATAGTTTGTACCATTAGTTGACTTAGAAACTTCCCTTTGCTGTGCAATTAATCTGGAATAGATGCTATCTTAATTGATTAATTTCCACATGCAGAACCAAATAGAATGTATTTATCTATGTATATAGTTTTGTCCAAAAATCAAATGACACAAAACTCACCAAATGAATGAGAAGAAGGTAAGACAAGAAAGAAAAGAAAATAAAATAAAATAAAATAGAAGGAAATAACTATTTATTTTTTAAAAAGGGCAGAAAGAAATTCCACCATGAAATAGCCAAGTGAGGAATCACAAGGAATAACAGGCTCCACGCATTTCAAGCTTTGACCTCTTGACCAACAACCTCAGATCAACTTGTCATCTCAACTCGTACAGCTACATTTCCTAATCTGTGAACTGATAATCAAGAATCACTTGATAACTGCTTCACGAAAAAAAAAAAAAAGTTCCAGACATCAAAGAGCCAATTTAACAAGAAGGGACAACAATGCTGTTTATGCTGCAAACCTTTTACCTATTGGCCAAAGAGTTCAAAGTAACTAGTAGTCTCAACATTTACAGTTCAACATTCTGATTTATTGAGAATCAGGAATCAAAAGTAAAAAAACAGTCCATTATATAACTATATAAGAGAGAACATGGTTGCAATTGAATTAAAGAGATGGCAGGCCAGGACAGCAGACTTCAGGACATGTAAAAATGATATAGAAAGATTCCTAGGGTAATGATGTACAACCTGGCTCAGAAAGGTTCTATACAAGTTTAGGAATAAAATAAGAGAAAAAGGAACAGGAAAATATGGGATAGAGCATACTGGAAAAAGGACAAGCTACTATAGGATCTTCCACTGATAGAACCGTTGACATGCTAGGTACGGTATCAAGTGAGCAAGAAAAGCAATGACCAAATTTTTCGGGGCACATATTCTTTTGCATATACAATTTGCATAAGCAAATGTCCTCACGCAGGATACATCTTGACAAATCTACCTCCCACTAATTAAACATCCAATGTATGCCAGAACTGAAATATATTAGCTTACAATGACTGAATGCACAATATAAAGAATAGTAAAAAAAACAAGACTAGTTATCATGCACAAATTGATGGATTAATGCACCATTTCTTTCCCCTTTTGATGTGAAACTCAATGCATATTTTGCAGCAAAAATAGTCAGAGTCTAGCAAGATAGATATCAAGTTAGCCAGCAGCCATAGGACAACTAAGCAGCGAGATCAAACAATGATCATTCCAAAAAGAAAAAGTCAGGCAGCAGGAAGAGCTCCAAAACTACAAACACAGTATTGCAAAAATTATTGATGGCGAGTTACTTAAAGTAATGGAATAATGTGAAATTGGAGACATATACAAAATGCATTAGAAGTTTGAGACTTGGAAGCCTGTCAAATATGATCTGGCAAACGAATGGTTTAAAAGCTTGTATGTATTTGCCCATTAACTCAAGAAGAAAAGGCAAAAAAGAGTTTAAAAAGCTTTAGACCTAGAAGCTTCTCGAATATGATTCAGCAAAAGAAAAGAGTTTATCACATGGGGTAATGCTTTTGAAAGCCATGAATTCTATGATGATAGAACCTGTTACTTTGAGGAACACTCAGCACTGGGATTAAATACAACTGAAGTGAAGATAACCACTCTATCAAAAGCATAAGCTAATAGGCAGGGAGCTAACAATGTACACCGAGAAATCTTAATGCACCTCCTTGCAGGGGCCTTTGGGCCATTGGCATCCAAAAGGAAAACTTCTCATTTGAAAGGCAAAACAAATTGAGTAAACAAATATATTTAAATTGCCAAGATGAGGTTCAAACCCTCGAAAATCAGTGCTCTGATATCATGTCAAGAAACGAATTTTACCTAAAGCTTAATCTTCTTAAGGTCCCTTGCACTGCACCAAAGGGTTATGGACCAATATTGTATATCAAGCAATCTTAACACATATATTTCATTCACAGATTATGTTACTTGTTTCATAGATATCATTTGTAGAGAAAGAAAAATGATGAAGCAACTATGCAATAGAAGGCTTGAAGCATGGAAGTTTGGGGCAACCTCAAAAATACATTTGTTTCATGCATAGTATGGCAGCAAAATAATAACCACTGTCACCTTTAGTTGCAGAATCCAAATCTCACAGATTGGTGGGTAATGAAGAATACTATGAAGGTGTGAGTAGCAAGGTGCGAGAATAATGATAGGAAGACAATTTGAAAAGAAAAGAAAAGTAACACTACATGATTAGGGTTGGCTAAAATTGTCATTGTGTCCAAGTGGAGCATACATGCCTGATAAAAATTTCTCTTTTTCCACTTCCTACAGGACTTGGGACTGAGCCTACCCCTCCATTCTGCTCACGGCTCAACAAAGAACTTCTTTCACCATTTGAAATTGAATCACTTGCATCCTCCGCCACAAGTCTATCAACCACACGTTTAGGTGAATCCGAAGGACCAGCAGAAGGAACACCCCTTGGAGACAAAAGTAAAGACAATCTTCAGTGTATCAACTGAATATAAAAATGTATGCTAAAATGGTAAAAGATAAATCAAATGTACAAATGGAAAATGCACTAGTGAACTACGAATAAAGGTGGAAAATAAAATATATAGGGGATGAATTTTAAGAAGAAAAATTCAACTGCACATAAAATCATGGTTTCCAATATCACCTAATTCCAGTAGGTATCTGTGCTATTGTATCTGATTTTGAGGAACCTAATATATGATATTAACCTTATAATATCAGCCAATATCAGGGCCGTTATTGCTGATATGGTTGATACTGCAGATATTGACAACCAATATTGGCCGATATCGATACCAATAGCAAGATTCTAAACCATGCATAAAACACATTGACTAAGGGATGCAATGAAACTCATGTCTCATACCCAGCCATAGTCTCATAGGTCAATAAAAGGCGACGCCCTTTGAAAATTATAAAAAGAGGCATCAACAGTTTATTAACTTCTATTCTGATCAAAGAGGCATTAACTGTATTTTATACTTCACTCACATCAAGCCAACTAGTTAGGGGGAATACATTTTGAAATTGGATTGATACTTCACTCACACCATGACCATTTAAAACCGAAATTTAACATATAATAAGCATCGTTCATTCGTCAAGGGGTAAAATTCTTTCATCACCACATGCTACACAACTTAAGGGAGAGGATGATACCCATTTGATTACATTTAGTCTAGATTGATGTGTATTCGCTAATTCCACCTATTTGGTGAAATTAGCACTCCCGGTTTTACCAATTGTGGATGTATTGGTTCATGGTATGGATACAAGTAATAGTGTTTAAACCAAGAGCCGAGAACTCGATTTCGGCTTCAGTCGGACCCTTCTCTTATCAAAGGTTTTGATCATCTTCATTAGCTTTAACCATTTTGTTTCAAATTCGATTTTGGTTCAGGTTTCTGTATATATAACATGTAGACATATTTAATGCTTTGCATGTATAATGCCCAGTGGCAGAGCCAGAACTTTAATGAACAGGGCAAGAAAATTTTTCTTAATAAGAAGAAAAAAGAAAATTTTTAAAACATGCAAATTGTTTGCAAGCAAAGTAGAGGACAGCATAAATGTCATTTCTCCAATTTAAAATAATTTTAGATTTTCACAATTGGAACACCATAGATTGCAACACAAGTGTCCATTATCCAGTGAGAAATAATTTTAGACTTTCATAAGTTCAAATTTTCACGGTATGAGATGTATCCTTGTGGCCAATTTAGAATATATGAATATAGGGTGTCCTAGATATATACCCACCAAATCTTAGGTATTTAGAAATTTACCCCAAAAAAATTGTTTGATATTAGAAATTTTACCCCTTAAATCTTCTGGAGCTTAGAAGTTTACCCTTTTTTAGAATAAAAAGAGAATATTCTGATTGATTCTATTAACTTACCTAATTTTTTAAAAACCGACTAAATTGTCCTTATTAAATGATTAAACCATTACATCCCAAGCCTATAGACCACTGATCAAAGAATCGCGATCATAGACTCGGCCGAGTCGTATCCGACTCGGCGACCTCCGGTTTGACTCGGAGGCCCGAGTCAGTCTTGGATCGCCGAGTCGACCGGATCGGGTCCGACTCGGACCCGACTCGGGCGACTCGGCGCCCGTGACTTTCTTCTTAAAATCTCGCTCGGGGAGAGAGAGAGAGATCAGATCTCTGATCTCTCTCTCTCTCTCTCTCTCTCTCTCTCTCTCTCTCGCGCGCCGTATCCCCCGCGACGCCCTCCGGCCCTCGCCGTCCCACCTCGTCGCCGTAGCCGTCGCCGTCGCCGTCGCAGGTAACTCCTCCCCTCTCCCTCTCAGTCTCTCTCTCTCCCTCCCTCTGTGCCTCTCTCTCTC